>CAEGAF010039936.1:0-15211 GCA_903067075.1 Micropoecilia bifurca | reverse complement strand
ATTACCCTAGTTATCAATTACCTAAACATGGCTTCCTGCTGTCTGATTTCCTAAATTTGTCTGCAGTTGTAATATTGCTTGAAGATTTCAATACACAACACAGAAGAAATTAAACCCATAAGGTTAAAATGAAGGTCTGTCTTATCACTGTGTGATTTGAGTTGCTTAATGGCCTCATTGTAGCATAAATATTCTCCAGTTTCTCCATAGGTTGATGTTAGTTGATCATAATTCAGTCTCTTTTTTTCTTTTAAGGTTTTAAAAGTTTCAGAGTTGAAAGAGTAGAAATGAGAAAGCGGGACGTCCAGGACAGACAGTGTCACCTCTCTTCCTGTCTCTGTAGATGAGTCCCAGCAGGATGGTGGACAGCAGGTAAGGGATCCCCACTATCAGGTGACACCACAGTCTGGAACCAGGAAATGACACTGAGGCTGTGGCCAAAGACGAAGATGTTGGTGACAGAGATGCTGTAGATAAAAACAACACTTTCGTTTTAAATTCGAATGCTGCTGTTTAAGTAAAACAAATATTTCACGGCAATGATGTGACTTCAGAGAGCTCTGAAGTGGAAATCTGTTAAACACTGAAGGAAAATGAAGGATTCTCCTCACTGAGCTGGACGTATTGATTGTCTCGGTCACTGAAGACCGTCAGCCAGCTGCCTTCTGAGTGTCCAAGCCCTGCGGCGCTGCAGGTGTAGAGACCCTCATCGGCTCTGGAAGCGCTGAGAAGAGTCATCTCTCCTGAGCAGTTGCTCCTGATGAGGCGGCCATCTTTGAAGAAGTTGTATTTGTGTTTGGAGGCGTTGGTCTCAGCTTTACAGTGCAGAACCACAGCAGCTCCTTCCGACACCGGCATGGCAGGACTCTCCAGAATCACTGCGCGATCTTTGGGTGAGGGAAACATATAAATGAGGTTTTAGTATTTTGAGCCTCTGTGCTTCAGATCCACTATGCAGGAACATTGGCTGAGGTAGTTTTTAAAGCTGCAGCAGAGATTTTTTGTTTGTAACAATCTGGTTTTGGAGCAGAAGATGAAAACATAAAACAACAAACAAGAAGAATCTGTACTTTAAAGTGGCAAAATTAAGGAAAGCAATAATATTGATAAATGTTCAAATAGTTTTTAATCAAAGGCAACTGTCAAGAAATAAGAGCTTGACTTAAAAGAACTCAGTGTTCTAGGATTTGTGAAGTTTTCTGGATGTTTGTTGTAGACTGGATGGATGGATGAGTTTTTCTACATCTTTCTGGAACATTAATCCTTTAATTCTGGAAATGTTGTTCAGGTGATAGAAGGCCGACTTTGTAAATGTCTTTATGTGACTCTTAATGTCTGAATTCATCACTACTTCCAGATTTTAGGCCTGATTTCTAGTTTCCAGCTGTAATAACTGAAGCTCTGCATTAACTCAAGATGCAAAAAAAATAACTTCAGAATAAAGTTATTCCACATCCACAATTTCATTTGTTCTATTGATGTATTTAAAGCTTAGATGGGTTTATAGAGACCTGGTGACACTGTAATGTAGAGTTGTGCATCATCTGCATGATGTATTTATTAGAACTGGTGGAAAAATGAGGAACCTGGCGGAGTCTCAAATGTAGGACAGATCTAAGTTTTGTTGTTTGACTTTTTAATAATACTTTTGTGGCTTCATTGGGACATTTTTGTAAGTAAGTTTCCACATTTGTTTCACGTTGTTCCAACGAAGTTTTCAGTTTTGAGCTAACAAGAAACATGGGAAACGTGGTGATACTGTTGCTTTGTAGGTATCTTTTGCACAATATATGAAAGACTGTTTCATTAATTTGATGTGCAAAGTATTTGCACAGCTTTAAGTCATCTTTCTAATGAAGGCCAAATGAGCGAAAACATTCAGAAAACACTAATTTGGCTGTTTGGATTTGTTTTTGGCTTGGAAAAGACTGAATAAATTTCCCTCTGTAAGATGATCTGTCATTTTGCAGAAGGTCATCAAAACCCAAACCAAACTGACAGATTTTTAGGCGTGGAGTTAGTTTATAACTGTACCGGTGATGGTGATGTTGACCTCGTTGCTTCGCTCCCCTGTGTCCGACTCGCACCAGTAGACCCCGGTGTCGGTGGGGTAGGTGTTGCTGATGGTGCAGGTGGAGGCCGCGGAGGGGAAGCCCCAGCCGGAGTAACATGGCCTGACTCCACTGTCTGACGTTCTCCTCTTCACCTTCCAGCTGGTGGAGTTGATTGGATCCTCGCAGCTCAGGGAGACGGAGTCGTAGCGGAAGAACTGGGAGCGGTCAGGGCTGACCTGAAGGCAGGCTGAGGGGGACAGACGGCTCACATCAGCAAGGAATTCAGGGGAAGTATTATTTTAGACACAAAGAAAATAATTTATCAAAAATAGAGTAGGGATGGAGGCAATTAGAGGATGAAGTGGAATTCAAACTAGCAATGTTGCATTAGGAACAAAAAACAGAGGAAAAGACATTGATGGAAAGACAAAAATGAAGAAATTAACAAATAAAAAAATGGTGGGCAGTTGAAAACTAACAGAGGAAGTTGCACAGAAAGTGTGAAACTGCTCCAGAAAATCAACGCAAACACTGAGAGAGAAAACAAAGTATGTCCTGGAAAATATTTTTACACAGTTTGATCAGAAAAACAAGCGATCATATTAGGACATAATTAGAGATTAAACAGGTGAAAGTAAAAGAGTGGAAAGTTCACAGGGTTTTTACTCACTCAGCATCAGGCAGAACGGTGTTACCAGCATCCTGTCTGACCGTCGACTGACTGAACAACACGCTTCTCACTTCCTCTGTGAGAAGCAAAGATTCTACAGGCGCCGCAGAGGCGACCGAAGGGCGTCAGACTCATGTTTCCTTTAAGACAATGAAGGTTCACAGAACAAACTGTCCGCAAACAGCTTTTTTAACAGAAAACCTGCTACAGTTCGACATTTTTGGGGAGCAGCAAAACCATCTTTAAAGCCATTAAGCTGTCAAAATATCTTGTTGGAATTGATCATTTTAATGGATCTTGGATTTTTGAACACTGATTGAAAGCAGCATTTATGAAACCTGAATAATGGGATTTTAACAGGTAACCAGACAATTGAAATGGACACCAGTCTGTTGGATTCATAATGGTTCTGTGTTCATTACAGAAGAGGCAATTCACACTGAAATAAACATGGTAAATTTTTGTAAATGATTAAGATGTGTGTCCATGACAAGGTCCTGAGCTGCATGCCGGGTCAATCGGTGGGGACATAACACTGTTACTAAACGTCACAAAAAACATCCAATAACACAAAGTCGCAGTGCTTATCTGTGAGGATGAGGTGCAGTTTTCATTGTTACATCACTGTTTCAAAAAGCTTGCATGATTTTTTTCTTTTTTTCATAAGCACCAGGTCTGCCTGGATGCACAACCTAAATGGCTAAATAATTTTGCAGAGGTACTGAATCTCATCTGTGTGTATGGGGCCCCAGTGGTTTTATGTAGGTCTGGCTCTAAATGGGCCCCAAGAAGGAAAGGAAACCATCTCTGTCCAGTCTGGGTCGCTTTTTTCTAGGTAAACTGAATAAATTGAACTCTAAGAGTGATATTGTTATGTTTCTATACAAATTGTACCATTTTCATGTAAAAATGTTTCATTCATTAATATTTGGCTCAAAATTGTCTCAGTGCTGCCCTCTCTGCTACTGCAGCCAGATTTTCTGATTGAAAGCCTGGTATTAGGTATGAAATTGGTATTTTTTTATTGTTTGAGTTAATCAGTTTGTGATACTTAACCCATTATCTTTAATTAGTTTATTCACTTGATTTAACAAATTTCGTCATTAATTCAAAAATACAACGTCTTACAACACTTTTATAGACGTGAAAAAGGAGCAGGAAGAAGGAAAGAAATGTGTAATCATGTGAATTTTGTGAAATCTGGTGGGAATCTCTAATCCCACCATCTTGGAATGTCCTCAACATTAAAACACATCCCTCATACAGCACACATATAACCAATTAGTTGTTGGTGGTATTAAAGAGACAATAGCTAAAACCAAGAGTTTCATAAGTGACCAGGATGATAAAAACGTTATTAGTAGTAGTATTGTTATTATTACTTTTTTATTAGTATCCAACATGACTGCTGACAGAAGGCAGTGGGATAATGAGAATTGCGGGTATAAGTAGCTATGAAGAAAATAAATTTATCCAAGAATTGTTACTCTTCTGTCATATCAGCCAGAAGGGAATAACGGTTAATAGACTCTAAAGGATTTAAAGGCCATGAAAAATGTCTGCGGTGAACTACTACTCCACTATAATCATGATTAATGAAGTGATCATTTGTGGGATGGACAAGAAACCTGAGGCCAGCTGCAGAACCTGAAGCAGCCAAAGTTGACATGTTGCTTTGATCTAATTTACTTTTTGACACTCGGCCAGGATTCAATTTGCTGTTTGGCTTTTCATGACCAGATTTTCCATGTTTTGAAGACTTTTTCTGGATCTTTTTGGTCTCTGTGTTGAGGTCTGGAGTTTGGTTGAAGTATCTCAGAATATTCTGCTGGGATTCAGAAGAACTTTGGAAATTTCTCGTCCTGTCATGCTGGTAGACATTACCCATAGATCGGATGTCCACCTGTAGTTGACGGATAGTCTCATCTTTGTGACTGCTCTCTAATTTCAGATCATAAATCTGTTTCTCTAGATCCTCAATCTTGATTTTTTTTGTGTTTTCAGCCATGTTATTGAGAAGGTTATTCATTTCACAGTTCACACTTTTCAAATCAGAGATGGATGATTTTCTTTGGTTGATTTTCTTCCTTGCTGCAGTGAAAACCAGAAAACAAGAGTTAACACTCATGAAACCTTTGCAAGAAATCTAAACTACATCTGAGGAAATAATCTATTTTTGTTTATTTAGTCATATTATTCTTAATGTTGAGTTATTGTGACAATTTATTCTCTTATGTATTATTATTATACTGATTAGACATTGTACGTTTGATCATAAATTAAATTTCAGCAACTTTTTTACAAGTAACAATAATTGTTACGTTTGCGTCTTCAAATATCAGTTTGAAAGTGTCAGTTTTATTCTACTTAATCCATTTACCATTCCAAAACCGGATGAGACGTATTTTTTGTGATCATTTTCTTATTGGCACAAATTCGTTCTTGTTCTTTAGTCATTTATTATCAAAAAACAACTATTACTTACCATTTTTGCAAGAGGTCTGCCACATGCAAATTGAGATTCCAGGCCAAAGCAAGATAACAGAAATCACTCCAACAATGCAGCAAATTTCAAACTTGAACCTCGTACAGGAAACTAAAAGGAAAAGAAGTGTTAGAAATCAACTTATGATTGTAATTTATTTTTCTTTACCTGAAAGGTGGATCTCTGCAGTCCTGTTCTGATCCATTTGTGTTTGGTTCATTCTCCAGACAATCCTGAGGTCACATAGTCATCGGTTTATTTTAAGGTAATTTAACCATTTTAGGCAAACAACTCGTGTAAAAATGTTTACATACATCAATGCTGAACAAGTCAACCCTGGATAAATGGTAGATAATGGTGGATGGAATCAAAAGATTAATTACTGTAAATTAAATTAAATTCCTGACCACATTAACTCATGAGCTCCCTCTAGTGGCTTAAAATAATTGAGATTTTTGACATCATAATTATAAATCTGAAGAGGCAGATTTATGATAGTGGGTATGGATAATAATTCATAATTTCTTGCTGATTTCAACTCACTTCAGCAAATTTTGTAAAGCTGCTTTATGAGGTACTGACAGCTGCTTGCTCTGCTGGTTTCCTTAAAAACAGATATGTTTTTCTCTATTTTACTACTCTATTTATACTGACAACATTCCTAGCAAAAAAAGCACCTGGATTCTAAAAGTGACAAATAGCTAATATTTTAAAAAATATATAAAGACAGAATCTGATCATGAAGATATTTTACATAAATTGGAGGAACTATTTTATCTGCCACTCATTGGCAGAATTAGACAAACCACATCAACGAATACAAGCCTGTGTACCAATGGCCCTCAGCCATCTGGAATATGGGTGCAGGAGTGTATGTGTGCTGAGAGGGTGGGTTCGTGTGTCTGCATGGATTGAGTGTGTGCAGATATGCAATTTGGAGGTGGGTGCGCTTTTGAACAGTCAATACCCAGGAGTGGCACAGATCTGGTTGCCTCAGACATTAAAGGTTGTACCAGACCCAGGTGGGAAGACAACAGTCAACCCCTAAAGCCATTTGCTCAACACAAAAACACAGGTCCAAAGCAAACAACAGGAGCAACAATCCCCTCACACAAACAATACCACACCGGGGAACTCAAACCCATCTCCACATCAGATGCAACAGCGAATGAAGGCCATGACTCCCACATCCAGCATTCTCATCCCTGATGTGTGCACAGTCCTGTTAATGTGAAATGTTGCAATGAATGAAGGTGTAAATGTCTGAAGTGCATTAAGAATGGGAATGCAAGCCAACCCTGAAGCCCTACATTTCTGGACAGAGTAAAACCAGAGACATGATTTACTAAGGACCATCACACTGATGGGTTGTTCTAAAAACATTTAATTTCTTTCCAACAATATACTAGATAAGATCCAATTGCCTTAGGATTATCATGTGCTGGATCACAGAGAATCTACAACAGAACACAATAACTATTGTAATCTTTTATTGTTTCATGCCGTCTTTGATTTTTGATTTTCCTATTAGTAAAATATATGTGGTATGTACTATTAAATGCTTCATATATGGCATAAAAAAGTGCGTTTATGGATATGGTCCAGACATTTCTATAATATATTACATAGATGAAAAATAATAAAGGTAAAAAAGGTAAAAAAAAGGAAAAATGTTAGCTCCTGTCACCTTCTTGTGGAATCCTGCATAGAGAAAGTTTGCCTAGAGGTGAAGCAGCCTCTGGAATCTTGCTCCTGGTTTGGCCCCTCATCAGTGATGTCATTTCCTTTATCATCCAAAGACAGCAAGCAGCTTGTTTCACATGTCATAGTCGCTCCTTCACTTTTAATAAAAACCACTGCGAGTTCCGGCTCAGACACTGGAGCTGGGGAAACAATTTTAAACATTTTGTCAAACTGGATGTTATAATCAAACATGGAGAAGCAGCATTCAGCTTCTATGCACCACAAATCTGGAACAGCAGATCCTTCAGCTCCTGTACGTTGTAAAGCAAAGCAGCTGTGGCCCAATAACTACATGCCTATTTTGTCTTGTCTACATCCATAGATTCTCATTTGGACAACAGAGTCTATGCCAGGTGTCTGCCAATTGGTACACGCCTGCCCTGCTTTTCCCCCAGGCCAAGCGGTCCTTGGAACAGCAAACAAGAATCACAGTTTTGGAGTTGCTCTGACCAGTTGTCCAGCCGTCAGAATTGGGTCTTATCAAAGTCACTGAAATTTTCATTCCCATTTTTTCCCAAGTCCCAATACAAAAACTTTAAAAAAAAAAACTTTAAAGAACAAAATGTTCACAATTTGCATCAGATATTATGTCGTTTACTTCACCTGTCAGTGTTCAATATTTATTAACCTTTGGGTATGTTAGCAATCTAAAAGTCCCAAATTTGTTAAGTTTAGGAAAAGTGAAATGCACAATTACATGACAGACAGGGAAATACAAGGAAGACAGAAGACTTTTATCATAAAATATAAAATTGCAGTGGTGGCCTTGAGGATGAGAAAAAAAAATAATAATAAAGGTGCACATATAAACAAAACATTAAAATTTTGCCCAGTTCAATTAAGTATATTAAACAAAGTAAATCCTACATACCAACAGCCAGCTCTACTTTTGTCGCCTCTCTGCTTCCGTTCCTTCGGATGATCAAACACTGATAGATCCCGGCGTCTGACGGCTTCAGGTTGGAGATCTTCAGCGAGACGTTCCCTTTCTTCACCTCTCTCATGAAGAGACTTGTCCTGAACTCAAAGTCCAAATTCTTCATCTCAAAGGTCTCATAGCCATCACGGTACAAGAAGACGATGTCTGAGTCCAGGCCTTCCTTAGACCACTCCACTGTCGGAACGTGATCATTCACAGGGATTTTCAAGTTGCAGGGGAGGACGGCATTCCCACCAGCAAAAGCTACGACCTTCTCAGGGTGAACATTTACAGAATAACCACCTGGAAAAAATGTAAACATAGTGGCCGATGAATATTTTTAACTTTATGAAGGTGTTGTACTTAAGTTACAGTGTAGTAAATATAAATGGTTTCAAAAAGAAAAAAGTAAATCACGATTTTAAAAATGCACAGAAAAATCAACTGGTGAGCAAGTCCTTGGAGACTCAAAGCTCTGTGAATTAGTGCTGAAAAAGGTGCTAAGAAAGCAACATTAGCAACAAATTCCAAGTTCTTCTGGTGGATTGTGTTATTTATCATCTTTAGTTTCTGACAGATGTCTCGAGTAGCCTAAATCTTACTGGTTTCATACAGAATTGGTGACACAGCTGCCCTTTATTGGACTGTATCTTGAGAAAAAAGGTCAAAGCAAAGACCAAAGTCTAAACAAAGAAAAAGTGAATTTTGTATTTTTTAAATATTTAACACAGGAAAACTCAAAGCGTTACTTTAAAGAAAATTAAAAAAAAAATACAAAAACAGAAAACCCTCCATTTGGTACAACCTGGTGATGCAACCAGTGACATCATCATACACCCATGTAAACAGGAAGTGCTGGGGTGACCCCTCCCATTCACCTTTTCTGGCTGTAGCATCTAAAGCTGCATTTAATTTTGACCCATATGAAAAATCTTAATGTCGTTACATCTTGTTAATGAGATTCCAGGAAAGCTAAATCAACCAAAACTCGACCAAACTTTAATAAAAATACAGGATATATTTTGGAGATCCACTTACACATCAAAATGCGTATGACGTTATTCCTGTGATAATTCCAGTGAAATCCTTTGTCTTTTGTAAGCACAAAACTGTTATCTTTAAAAAAAAACACTCCCTCTTTGTCCTGCTGCGTTTCCCGCTCCGTCCACCATGCGATCATATCTGGTTTATTTCATGTTTGTCTGATTTGTTCGATAACATTCCGTAGTTGCATCCTTATGCCTTATACAGTAATGGGATGTGAATTGATCTCAGAGGCAATCAGAGTACGGAAGACGGCGCACGAAACACTGAAACACAGCAGGACCTCACACATGCTATACATGCAAATGACACCACAAAAAATGCACAAAACAATATAATTTCCTGTATTTTAATTGTTTTGAGTGCAGCAGCAGGAGGGTTTTTCCAAGGGCATTATTTCTGCAGGAACCATAACTGCAGGCATATTTATATTTCAAACTTATAAAGTTAGGCTTAGTGATTAATCGTGATTAATCACAGCACTAGAATGTGATTAATCTGATTTAGTTTTTTAAATTGCCAACCCTTGGAATAAGACAGTTTAGATAAGCTGAGAAAAATATATACATGCACTAGATTGTGTAACTAATATATGCTGAATTTTCCTGTTTGATTGGGGACATTAAAAAACAACTTGAGCCACATCTCTATGAAACATCTTTGCAGACACTTTAGCATTCTCTGGAACTTCCCTCACCTGAGCTAAGTGATGCATAATCATGAGCGTTACACACGGTTTGCATGCCAGGACAGGTGCAGTGAGCTGCTGCGGGTTCCCCTTATGACTCATAAACTAAGAATGCTGTTAAGCACACATGGAAAAAGTCATGTGACTCTTTTCTTTTTATCATTCAAGAGGACGTAAACATTATTACTGTAAATGTGTAGTAAAGATTTCCTGGAATGCACAAAGCTCTAAGTTGAACAAATTGAATGCTAGTAGCATTTTTTTAATACAGCTCAGAAAGTCTCTCCTGGGAAACGGATTTCCGTCAATATTCATCATTCGTAAACATGCAGGTTTCACAACCAATGGAGGCTCAATATGCAAACTCCACACACTTCTTTTCTGATTTCCCTTGTGTGCAAAAGAATATAATAAAACAAAGACAAAATGTGCTTAGTTTTTATCAGATGGGAAAATAAACCAGATAGAATCAAAAGCTTAAGGTTTGAGGAAAGATCAGGAACGATGCTGTTTGTTGTAAAAAGGTTTATAGTGTCAAGAGTCCCACTGTAACCGTTTACACCACATTTATAGTAGCACTTAGACTATCACTGTTTCTTTAAAGCCATTTATAAAAGCAGCAAAATTATTGCCTAACGTCCAATAAACCAGTCATCTTACTAAAACTCCAAGTAAAAGTGAAATGGATAACTCTAAACATGGCTTTTTATCCAAAAACGCTCTGCTTTAGTGTTTTTGATCCTGTTTTGTTAAACACGTTTGATTAAATCTCAGGCTAATGTTATTCTGTCAGGAGCAGTTTTGTTGCTTATTATTTGCCAACCTGAGTCTACACATATACACAATTATAAATAAATCTTTCTTTAAGTGCTCATGTAAAACCACACCTCCCTTTTTAATACATACCTTTGAAGAAGATCAATACAATGCAAAGCCAAAAATACATCGCCAGGTGGTCTGAAACAAATTCCCTCTGTTTCATAAGAAAAATAATTGTTTGTTAAAAAAAGAAATCACATTTATGAACAGCCCTTTTAAAATCCTGTCAGCAGAAGAGCTGGTCTGATTCTGATTCAACTTCATTCACAAATCCGTCTTTTCCTCTCTGGGTGTGACGTTCTGCACTGTGTTTGGTCTGGCCACTCAGCTACGTCATGCAGACGCACCTCCACACCTCGTCTCCTATGACAAACTACAAACCTGTTTGTCAGAGGAGTTTTTTATGTTCTGAAAACTGGAAAAAGGATCACAGCCTAACATCAGAACTGAAACTAGATGACGTGGATATGAACAATTAATGCTTAGCATGGAAAATCCCAACCTGTTTGTCTTCTGTTTCCCACCTAAACGCATGTAGGGAATGTACAACTGTCATAAGTAAGCAGTCTGAGGAATAAAGGAAAAACAGCAACATGCAATGAATGCATTTGTTTTAGACTTTAAACACAACTTCATTACCAAGAAAACAATTGGAATTTCGGTCTGAATAACCAAACACAATTCTCACATTTCTCCTTTCCAGTGTTTAGATTATTAACAGACCAAAATATTTAATTCTTATTTAATCCCACAAAGATCTCAGTTTAATCTCACACTCAAAAATGCATTTCATATCCTTTAATTCTCACAATCTTTTTAATATTCTAACTTAGTCTGAAGTTAACTCAGGTCTAAACATTCAGAATATTTACAGTACCTTGGAAAAGTTTTACACTAAACTTTTAACACTTTTTAATGTTATAACACAACCTTGAGGCTCCGCCCACACAAATGTTTTTATCTAAAACAGGTAAGTTTTGAACATGTATCCATATGTCAATTACATTTACTTGAGTAACTTTATCGGGAAATGTACTTTTGAGTATTTTTACTATGCTGTACTTTTTACCTTTACTTGAGTAATTTTATTTTGAAGTATTTCTACTCTTATTTGATTAAAACTTCTGGATTCTGAGCCCACTGAACATAATTTTTTTGTTTCTTAAGTTTTATATTGAAAGAAATTTATTTGGAAAACATTTCTCTTGCCTGATTTTGCTATTTATTTGCCTGGTTATGTAATATTTTAAATGGCTACTTTCTAATTTTACTTGAATAAAAATGTCACCTCTCCTTTGCACATGTCCCAATGTAAACAACATTTTTTGGCATGAAAATGTAAAAGAAAAAAACAGATTGCAGTTTGTAAATTGTGCAAATATTTTGTGAAGACATATTAGTCTGACCTTTAACCTCTCCTATTACATCTCCGGAAATCTTTAATAAGGTTCTAGCCACAGCTCCAAAACATTATTGCAGAAGACTCTACTTGTGATTTCTTGTTCACCTTCCTTGTTTTCTTGTTGCATTTACTGCTAATCTTTTGAGGAGCCATTATGTGAAAGTCATTTGTGCCTTAACTAGAGTCACTTACACAAATTATGTTTTGGGACAATTTATTGTTAAAATCCTTTCTGAAAAGTGTCTTGAAAACTACAACCCATTGTAGAAATAAAAGGTTCCAGTGAAGATGAGGTTGTTTAAAAAGTTTGATTGTTCCTTTATTCACTTCAGCATCAAGAAATGAATATTAAACACTGGAAGCTAAAATTTGTTCAGACCAGTTCAGACTTTTAATCTGACCTTCCTGGAGTTAAGCCATCAAAAATAGCAACAGTTTATGGCAGCATGTCATCTGTCATTCAGTTTTGTAGAAACATTCAAGAACATGCTTTTATTTACACCTAAAGATCAGTCATAATATATTAATTTAGGATTTTAAAAGTTCAAGTCATCTTTAAATTAGTCCAAAATGAGGTTTGAGATGAATCACATCTGCCACATGTCAGTGGCCCTTGGTAAGGAACTAAACCCAAAGTTTTCTACTTATCATTGTATAAACTTGGTCACTCCTTTTGGACAGCTGGACAGATGTTTCAGGTCAGGCCTGGTTTGGCTCCTGATCTCCTGGTGAGTTTGCCGCCTGAGCGTTAGGATCAGACATTAGAGGTCGGGTTTCCCAGGAATCCAGAGACGATCCGGTGGATCTCTGGCTGGTTGTTGGATGGTTGTGCAGGCAGGCAGGTCGGTTCCAGGAACGGCTGTCGTCTATTTGGATGGTGTCCACTTTGCGGCTCTGCCTGTTCAGCTCCTCCAGGATGAGGTTTTGCCTGTTTTCCGTCAGACTCAGCTGGTTCAGAAAGGAATTGGATTCACCGAAGTCAGTCGTCATGGTTTGGTCTAACTTGGCCTTTTGCTCTGATGGTTTTTCTCCATCTGGGTTCAGACAATCAGAAAAAGAGTCAAATGGAAACAGCAGTAACATTAATGATTTAGGCAGAAAAAAAAACATTACTCAATGAGGCTTTTATTTTAGGAAGGTGATGATGTGTTAATCTATTAGAAACTGAAACTTTATCAGAAAAATGCATCTGATGCAAAATGAAGAATGAGGCATGAACCAGTTTGTAGTAAAAGAAACAATAAACCTACAGAGGAACGACGGGAAATGGACTAAATGGAAGAAGCAGAAGTTGAGACTCCAGTCATGCAGCCATATTGGGAAATAATGTTATTTCTGAAGGAGTCAGTGAGTGAAAGGGAGGGAATGAAACCAACAGTCCTGCAGAAACTTCCAATCAACATCATCAGTTACTGAATGCAGCTGCTAAGATTGATGCACTTAGATTTATTCAAATCCTTTTTTTTGGGGGGAACAACTTTTTCTAGTCCAACTATTATTTCAGATTAGTGGTATTATCCCATTTGTATAATTTCTCTAGGTTACTATAATTCACATTATTGATATTTCTAGGTTAAAGTTTTTCTTGCTTTATCCCATTTCCAATTTAAACTATTTTTTATTTTTTTCCAAATCGTATCGTTCCTCTGGTTTACTATTGTCTCATTTTATTTTCAGCCTCATTTAGGAATAGATAATTTAACACGAATTGGTCATTTTCATACCTCATTTAGTCTTTTCTCAGATGCTTATTTACAGTTGTATGCTGTATCTGCCAAACTTTGATTTAAAGAACAATAGAGATAATCATGAAACCCTAATCACTGCTTTACAATATTTATGTTTTCCTCAAGAGGTAAAAACAATCTGAGTGTTTGTGTTAAAAGGTTTTAGGAGATTTTTAGGTGTTGCCTTAAGCCAAAGCTTTAAAATAACACACTTGGGGATTTGTACAAATCACTCAAATAATCAAGCCCAGTTAGTGCAAACTCTTAAAGTTTGATCTGCCATTAACACTAGATGCTCCTGATCCACCACAAATGGTTATAAAAGGTTCAAAAATAAGTAGTTTATCTAACATATCTTCTAGTTTTCACAGTAAATTGTGATTGAAATGATCTTATGATCACTGTTTTGTTGTTTACATGAATGTTGTCTTGTTTTCTGTTAAACTCTGCCCTCTAGTGGTCGATCCTGGTCAGTTCTCTGAAATCAGCAGAAGTTCCTCCGTCCTGTTTGTTGTTTTGTTGCCTGTTGAAGGATCATCTGTGACTATAATAAGTTAAATTAATTACATGTCATATCATTCACTACAGTCACTTTCAATTGGAGAGAAAATCAACTTTTTTGAAGTCAGCTGTTTGATGCTAATGAAAAGAACATCTGTGTGTATGAAAATTATGTATGTGGTGATTTTGAAAGTATCACAGCAATGATACTAATATATATTTATTTTTGTTTATTCTGTTACAGTTTCACAGTAAATTGTACAATATGTCCTCCCTGAGTCTGGAGTTTCTGCCTTCGTTCTGTTATCTGTTTGGATAAATTCAGCATTTAATCAAATATGCTGTCACTTATCAATTGCTAACAAGATATGCAAAAGTAATTCCTATTAAAATTTTCTTTTTCTAATTCCTGTGTTACATCTGTTTTATTTTTCCTTCTCATATTTCCTCAGCTGGTCTTTCTCTGTAAATAAAATCGCTTTATTTAATGACGTATTTATTCTGCTAAATAAGAACAGTAACTTACCCGAAACTGATCGCTTCTTTGTTATCAACAAATACGACACCAACAGTAGATTAAATAAAAGTGAAACTGCTAAAGCGACATATATCAGAATGGTTGTGGTGGTGGATTCCTCCCTGGGAGCTGAAATGACAAGAAACATTATTTTAAGATCAGAATAAATAAAATGTTTCCGGCTAAGAACTGTTCAGTTTCAGAAATCAGATTATTTCGTTCTTAGTTTCATACTGAACAACAATTCCAGTCTAACAAAAAAACAAAAATGTCAAATTAAAAGCCTGAAATTGGGATTTTTCCATGTTAGCTTTTTAGATGGAAATCTATTTTTGCTAACCTTTTGTACACAGTAAAAATGCTGGTGTTGAATTAACACCCAAAAGTGTCTATATGTGTCCAAGTCAGCTGGTGTTAAAGTAACACTTTTGAAAGTGTTAAAAGATTGACACCCATTTTTTAGTTAAATTAACTTTGGTCTATATACTTAAATTGGTTTAAGAAAAGTTAAACTTTCCATTTCTATGTATTGTTTGAATATTTTCGACTGGATTTGATCGATATCAACACCTTGTGGGTCAATTATTTACTTTTTTAACACCACATTATGTTTTGTGATCAACACTACACTGGTGTTACTTT
>CAEGAF010039935.1:0-10259 GCA_903067075.1 Micropoecilia bifurca | reverse complement strand
AAGTTATTAAAAACAAGCTTTTGTCTAAATTAAGGTGAATTCATGGTTCCTTTTTCTACATAATGTAACAGTAGTGTTTATGATAAAAAATACATAAATAATAATTATGTGATCGGTATCGGGGATCGGAATCGGCGATCGGCCCTCAGGGGTGATCGGTATCGGGATCGGCAGGAAAAAACCTGATCGGCACATCCCTAGTCTAAACTTTAAAAACCAATAGCAGTTTGGATCTTTGCCATTTGACTTGTTGTCTAAAGTGTTCACTCACCCCAAATCATTCAGTTAAGTTGTTCCTATGACGCCTGTGTATAAAATCCAAGCAGAGGTCAGCAATGTTTACTTGTATTATAAGAAATGATGCAAGTGCAAAGTACTCAGTACTTCTTGAGTAACTGATTATAACGTCTGATTTAATATTTTAAAATGTTAACAAAGATAATATAAAGTTATGTGCAAATTTGTATATTTTAAAGGTCTAATGAGGAAAAAAAATACAAATGACATACTTGCAAAATGTCAGATTGAGGCAGAAGAAACGGTTTTGCAAATCAAAACTCTTTTCAGCGTAAAACTTTTCCAGGTAAAGTTGGAACAGTGTTCTAATCTTAACCCTGTTACAACAGGGTAAAGTACTTCCAGTGACAATAATTATTTAATTTTATTGGTTGTTGCAAACATCATATTTTTGCATATCTAAAGCGATGGCCTTTAAACACTTTCAGTCCGGCTTGCTTTGGCTCTCGTCCACCAACAGAACACACCTCTCCTCCTGCTGACCTGTGTGTCCACTTGGCTGCATGAGGACATGTCCAACATTTTCTGATTGTGGTGTCACTGACTTTTTAAGGCTTTTGTTATTGGTCTAAAATTCTCTGCTGCTCTTCTCCTCAGGCCGTGTTGGAGAAACCTGCAGCGGTCGGCAGCGATGCTGCTTCCAAAGTGGAGAAGAAGGCCGTCGCTGCTGTAGGCTTCTGTTTTCTCTGCTTTTTATCGCCACAGTAAGACACAGAAAACAGAATTTGAATCAAATTCAGTTTTGTTTTTTTCTGTCTTCTCTAATTTTCTTCCTCAGGAATCCAAATCGTTTGCCGTCAGCATGTTTAAAGGACAAATTGCAACAGCTCAAGTGTTCCCTTTCCCTAAAGGTAAACCCCAAACATTCCTCATATCTGATTAGGTTTGTTGGTTTTTAATTAGGAAAATAATTAGGTGTAGTTATGTTTGTGTGTTAGCCCTGAACGAGGAGCAAGAGCAGTTCCTCCAGGAGCTTATGGGCCCAGTCAGCAGGTTTTTTGAGGTAATTTAAGACCTTAAAGAATGTCTTCTTTTACCTTCGGCCTCACAACCCGGTTAATACTCATCGGGCTCATTCGTCATGCTAGGAGGTGAACGATCCTGCGAAGAACGACGCTCTGGAGAAGGTGGAGGATCACACCATGGAGGGTCTGAAGGAGATGGGGGCCTTCGGCCTGCAGGTCCCGGCTGACCTGGGGGGCCTCGGCCTCTCAAACACCCAGGTACAGCCGCTTGATTCGATTCACCTTTATGTCTGCTAATCTGATGTGTTCAGACCTGAGGAAAAGTCTCAATTTAAAGCATAAAACTTTCCAGTTTCCCATGCTCATGGAAAATTAGTAAGAAATATTAGTTTGCAATCAAATAATCCAACAGACAGAATAAAAAATATTTGTTGCTCAGCGTGTGTCATTTATACTGTTGGGATTGTGTGCAAATATCGCATGAAAACACACAAAAGTACGACAGAAACTCTTATTTTACCAGCTTTATATTTTAAAACAGTGATCACTTCACATCAAGAGCCAATATGGAGGGTGTTAAAAGCCGCAGGTTTCCAGACCCCTGGGCTGCGATGATCTATATTAATGAACATAAATAATGATTCAGTCTCATGATCCACGTCATAAACTATTGAAAGTCCTACTTTATGACGTGGATCATGTCTGGTTAAACTTTTTAATGAACATTTACTAGCCTCTTCAGTTTATAGGCAAGGATTCAAACCGATTTAATCATGATTTATTAATTGATAATTATTTCGATAATTATTAATTAATAATTTATTTGATAAACTGGAGAAGAAAAGGCAATTTGGGGGAAACCCTCCCCCCACATTGATTCAGAGCAATAACTAAGCCAAAACTGTACAAAAATAAGTAGCATTAATATTGCATTTAAGGATTAAAAACACCTTCATCTGTAAATATGTTTTACCCAAAACCTTTCAAGTTGTATAGTTTTAGCTTCTTACTCAAATTCAATAAAGGAATGCCATATTATTACATAATGGGCAATGTTTATTTTCTGATCTAGAAAAGGAAGTAAATTGTTTTTTTTGCATATTTTACTATATTTCTAATATTGAATTAAAGAGCTTGTGGTTAAGTGAAAAATCTGTACAATATGTCAGTTTTTTTAAATCCAATTCATCAGAACAATGAATAGAATAATTGATTACTAACATAATCCTTAGTTGCAGCCCTATTTCAAAGTTTAATTTTGATATCTAATAATTGGTGGCAATTCGGGACGAAAGTTTAAGAAAAGAAAAAAAAATCGGGGACTTTAGTTGCTCAAAACTTTGCTCAGATGCAGGTAAGAGAGGGAAAATGAGGACAGTTTAAAACGTCTGCACCCTTCTGTGTAGACTGGAAGTCTAACTGGTTGCGTTTCCTCCCAGTACGCTCGCCTGGTCGAGATCGTCGGCGCTCACGATCTGGGAGTCGGCATCACACTGGGAGCTCACCAGTCGATCGGCTTTAAGGGAATCCTGCTGTTTGGAAACAAAGCCCAGAAGGAGAAGTACCTGCCCAAACTCGCCTCAGGTGATCAGGATCAGAATCTGGTCGAACTTCTAGATCGAAACCAGAGCCACAAAAAACACAGCAGTTTTGCAGTCAGCAAATATCTTGAAAAGACGACCTAAATCTATTCTGTATCTTGATTGATTTTTTTCTCACCGCGTCTCCACGCAGGTGAGCACATCGCCGCCTTCTGCCTGACTGAACCCGCCAGCGGCTCCGACGCCGCCTCCATCAGGACCACCGCTCTCGTCTCCTCCTGCGGAAAGTTCTACACTATGAATGGCAGCAAGCTCTGGATCAGGTGTGACCGTAGGACGGGCTGTCACCACAAGAGGGCAGCACCACATCAGACAGGGGAAGGGCTTGAAGCGCTGCTGTCTTCATTTACGTTTTAACATTTTCTCTTCAGCAATGGAGGTCTGGCTGAGATCTTCACCGTTTTTGCCAAGACCCCCACCAAGGATCCTAAAACCGGAGAGATGAAGGACAAGATCACAGCTTTCATTGTGGAGAGGAGCTTTGGAGGCGTCACACAGTGAGCACTTTTCTTTTCCCCCTTCACTTTAAGAGCAGGACTTAATCTTGAATGGTCTGGACTTTAATGTCGTCATTTTAAAAAAAATCTGGATAAGTATTGAAGTATTTCACTTTGGGAAATAATTACAAAGTCATTGGTTACCAGCAGATGGTGGAGGATTGTTGATTTCTGCTGTTGCTCTTCCAGCAGGAGAGATGATGGCAAAGTCAACACGATGCAATCACACGGCTTTGAAGTGACATTTGTTGTGAATCGACACTATCTAAATAAACTGAGCTATTTTTAATCCGAGATAATTGAGACCAGACTTTCATAAATAATATAGATAGTAATCGATATAAGTTTGTTCAGATGCCAATACAATGGTAAAATGATCCTTTACCTCAATGCTGAACAAGAACACAGCTTGTGTTCTGTTTTATGATTTATAGAGTCAAACTGGGTAAATGTCTTGTACTCCTATAATGTGATAAAAAAATCACAGAATCTGGCTAGTTAGTAGATGTAGTAGGAAGTCTGTCTAAAGCTGCTCCTGTCTTTCTCCCTCCTCCCGCAGCGGACCCCCAGAGAAGAAAATGGGCATCAAGGCGTCCAACACGGCCGAGGTCTACTTCGAAGACGTCCGCGTTCCGGCCGACTGCGTTCTGGGCGAAGTGGGCGGCGGCTTCAAAGTGGCCATGAACATCTTGAACAACGGTCGCTTCGGCATGGCGGCCGCCCTCTCAGGCACCATGAAGGGCGTCATGGCCAAAGCTGTGAGTCTGCCGCGGGGAACACGCTGTGCAGCGGGGGGAGTATGTAGCAGCAGCAGAGCTCTACAGCTTTCACACATAGCTCACTTCTCATACAGGCCGTCAGGTTTCCCATCCCTCGCTTCGAGTCGTGTCCGTGTCGTCTCTTCACGCCCCTCGTTCGTTTCAGTCTTGCTTTGCTCTCTCTGTGGGTGGTTGGGAAATTCCCCCAGCTCGTGCTTCACCGCAGCCTGCTTTCTGCTGAAGTGGCAGTCGGGCGCTTGAGAGTCAAATTGCCAGGCGGTGTGAGAGCACGTTTCCTTTGAACACGCTGCACTTTAGTCAGATTTGCTTTGCATTTAGGGAAACATTTATTGTTCATGTGTAGAAAATCTTTAACATCAAGCGATCCTACTACATTGTTGCGTGAGTCAATAGCGATGGTTGCTCTGAAGACGCCTGAGTCAACCCGCAACAGATTTGCATCATCAAGAGAAAATCTCGACCGACTGGTCTCTCATGTAAAGTTACTCTTTCAATGTTAGGAAATGGAACGGGTTGCACTATGTTTTGTCGAAGATGATACGGAGGGTCATTTCGCTCATTGTGTCAAACTAAATTCGTAGAAGCAAAGCATTAAATTCAGATATAGGTAAGGTTTTCATGTTGAATTAGCTTTTCTGAACCTATATAATAATAGTGATAATCAGTCATTTTTTTTCCACTAGAAGTGCAACAAGACAATATGTGAACACTGCAAGTTGTTCAGAACCTGAAGGAAGCCAAAGGCGTTGCTATAACGACCACTGGCTAAATGTCCAGCAGCACATTAAGCTACATCACAATCAATACTAACTGGCAAATGCTGTTGAGTTTGTCTCGAAAAATATTAAAATGCTGCCACGTCTTGTTCTTGAGAACCAAAAATCTTGTCTCGTCTTGTGAGTTTCAGGCGTCATCGTGATGAATATTCACGTGTTTATTGGTTCATGAACCCTGAAGAAGGAGTGATATTAAAATGTTTTTAACTAAATTGCAAACATGGATTTCCGGTAGGGCTGTAGTGATACAATAATCTCACGATACAATATATATGACGATATTCATCAAACGATATAATTCAATACACTTTTGCGATTTTCTGAAAGATTTTAGAGGGACAGAGTGATTTTGGTCACATTTTGTGACTTATAGAGTTGGATTGAATTAATTTAACTGAAAACTGATTAAAAGCACCAACTACACAATACCTGGCTGTGGTTGGACATGGACTTAAAGTCGACAAAATGAATCAAAGAAGTGATGAGAAAACATGTTTCTTTTAATTGAAAATTTAATCTAATTTAATTAGCTTACATGCATTTGTAAAGTAAATAAAGTGAAACAAATACCTGCTCTGAATTATTTGATGCCTTTTTAACCTCGACACTTCTGAAGGAATCACTAGGCCTGATGATCTAATCACTCTCCCGGCGACGCAAGCAGCGAGTGAGCAGGGTGACAGTTGGATGTTACGATACTTGCAGATAAATATCGATATTTTTCTAGGAAACAAAATATCGGTATATTGCAAAATCGATATTATTACACAGCCCTAGTTTCCGGTGATGATCTGTAGCGCTGCAGCCACTGTGGTAGGAAACACGCCTGCTGGTTTTGTTGTGGGTTTTCTGTGGAAAACATAAATCAGGGTGGCTGTGAGTTTGGAAAAGAGGATGTGGATGGACGAGTCGTTGCATCATCCATCTATGCACATCTGTTTCCCCGTCCATCCATATATCCGTCCGCTCATTCGTCTGTCATCTGCCCACCACTAGCCGGCTGACCTGTAGCTGGGCTCCACACTGACTGACTGGATGTTTAGATGTGTCGGATTTTTGGTGTTTCTTGTTCAAATCGACAGAATTGTGTCATTTGTTGAAAATATACAGAAAGTCTATTCCAATTACATGAGAATGTCTTCTGCTTTACATTCCTTTAGTTTTATGTCTAGGATGTGTGTATCAGTAAGATGATGTATGTCGAAATGGTTATATGGGAGGTAAATGGGCTTGAGCAGTGCGAGTCCTAGTTGGTTAAACACCCTACAACTTTTGGAGTCCAGTTGACGCTGCTGGAAATGAACTTGTATAGCTGTGTGTTCTGGCTGCAGTAGCTCATGATGCTCTCAACATGTGGTTTTTAGTTTTATGCACAATTCAAAACATTCCAAAACATTTTATTTTTGAACAAACAGAACTTCCTGTACGCTCTTTTAATTCACCTTAAAGCTATTTGGTTCCGATTGACGAGGGCTGAAGGAAGTTTAGTTGCACCCCCATTAACTTCAAGGGTTTTGGGTTTTTTTTGTTTTTTTTCCCACTCTGACCAGAAGCATTTAAACTTCTTCTTTTTCTGCAGCAAAAACTAGAAGTAGAGACCTACCAGGTTATGGTGCTGCGGCGTCTTAAACTTTGCATCCCCTTATTTGTGCGGTCTGCAGCGACGAATCACGCTTCACGTTTCTCCTCTTCGTCTTTCTCCTCATCAGATCGATCATGCAGCCAACAGAACCCAGTTTGGGAACAAGATCCACGCCTACGGAGTCATCCAGGAAAAGGTGGCCCGCATGGCCATGCTGCAGTACGTGACCGAGGTCAGACCATCCGAAAACGAGCGTTTCCTACACTCCACCTCAGCCGAGTCACTTCCACTTTGACACACTGAGGCCACCTCAGTAAAACAGCTGGCCTAGATAACGATTCCTCATGGAAGTTTCACAACTTCTTCCATTTAAACTCATTGTTTTTGCAAGTTGTAAAACAATCGAATGCCCTTTTGGCTGGTTCTGCATTTGAACCAAGCAGTTCATAGTTTTTTGTTGTTGTTGTTTTTTTATCTGCTTGCAGTCAATGGCCTACATGGTCAGCGGGAACATGGACAGCGGCGCCAAAGACTTCCAGATAGAAGCTGCCATCAGCAAGATCTTCGCCTCTGTAAGAACTGAAAGCAGACATCCTTTAGTTTAGTCTAGCAGATTATTGTTGTGGTTGATGCTATTTTTATCCACTTCTGCTCAAGATGGCTCATGCAAGCCTTCATATTTAAGATCTTGAGTGTTGATGCAAACACTCAAGAATGCATATTACTCCTTACACAATATTCATGTTCCTCATCCAGCTGAAGATTGGAGAGGAAGTGAGATTCTTGAGGGTTGTTGATCTAATTGTGGAATTGAAGTTTGTTTTGTGGCTGATTTTGTGCGTTTTGTTTGTTTGTTTGTTTGTTTTCACTTTAACAGGAAGCTGCTTGGACCGTGACAGACGAGAGTATTCAGGTCATGGGAGGGATGGGTTTTATGAAGGTGAGCGCACATTCCACATCCTGTCACGTTCAACCCGAACAGAAGCGAGTTTTTACTTGCTTCTGTTTACTTAGCAAGCCGTTATAATGGGTTCTTCACCTGAATCGGAAGGTTTTTAAAAGAATGTCTATAAATGTTGATTGGCCCCTTGAAGAAAATGTTTTAAAACTAAACGCACAAATAAAATGAGTTATTTTCAGAAATCTAAGCTAATTTTACACGGTAAGTATTAAAAAAAAGGTTATTTTTGGGTGTGCTGTGGTGGCGCAGGGGTTAAGCACAACCCACATATGGAGGCCTTAGACTTTGACGCAGCTGTCGCAGGTTTGATTCTCAGCCTGGGAAACCTTTGCCACATGTCTTCCCCCTCTCTAATTACCCAATTAACTGTCAAATAAAGGCCACTAGAGCCAAAAAAATCTTTTAAAAGAAAGGCTCATTTTGTCCACCTACTGCTGACCCTTGACCCAGATGCTGAGAGTCCCTGAAACGCCTCATAGGGCTCATTACAATACCGATGACATGCCATGCTGTCACTTTCACATCAAAATTCACCTGAGAACTGGTTTACAGCAGAGTCATTATTCTGTTCTGTGGTCCATCAGGGGTGTCCCCAGAGTCAGTAAATACGATCTGAGTCAATATTAGGAAGATGGGTGGATCAGTAAAATGGCACCTAACTTCCCCGGCTGACAAGAACAAGCTTGTAAAAGAGAGCGGGAATTAATGTCTGTAAGTTGGCCAACAAGTGCTGGACGGTTTCCCGTCAAACACGCTGGTGTTTTCACTTCCACTTCTACTAAATGTTGGGATTCTATAAACTTTGCTGATGTGCTGCTGTGTGTAAATAAGGGGAAGGAAGTCAAACCAGGCGGCACCACTGGGGGAATTGCAGCAGTTTTTCCTGCTTCGGTGTTCACATAACCTTACGTCAGCTTTCTTAGTTAAAAGTTACACTCAAAAGTAGCTTAGGTGTATTTAATTAGCATCGTATTTGCACTTCAGCCGTGCTTATTTTAGCCCCCGAAGTTGCAGTGCTGTGTTGCAATTTTTTTTTGTTTCTTTTTTCCTTTTGTAGCTTCAAAACCTTTTCAAAAGTGACAGCCGCTTGCTAGCTGGAGATCTGTGGGCGAAGTGAAACTCTGTAAACATTTATGTTGCGGTGCTTAAAATAAATCCGACTTTGCAGAAGTGGGGGGGGGTTGGCTGAAGCGGATTCTGAAACCGTGGAAGGTTAGCCTCGGGATGGAACAACACCTACAGCTGTGCACTGACTGCAGGGGTGGACTGTGTTACTCTTCTGCAGGTTTCCACATTAATTAGAGCAAAGAAACCAACTCAAGTTGAGTCCATTTCGCTGAAAGCTGATAATGGTTGAATTGAGAAACTGAAACTTTTTATGTTGTAGACTTGTTTTTCCTAATTGACACCCAAATTAGAGCATTCCATCAGACCACTGATGTCAAATATGACACAAGAAATTGTGGAAGACTAAACATTAACAGAAAATTGAGTGGAAGGAAAACGTGTAGTAGGGAAGGGTTTCCAGAAACATTGAACTTGACTTGAGTCAGAAATGTATTCTGGACATATAATCTGTCCTAAACCAGAGATTAGCCTCTCAGATTGAGGAAACGGACTGGACTGTTGCTAAATCCTCTTTCAAAAGAAAGCAATTTCTGCATTTCATTTTGAAATCAGCATCTCAGAACCTATTTTAAGTCCTAATTTGATGTTTTCATGTTCTGAGAACGTTATTGGGGGTTGCTGTTAATTAAGACAAATTAAGAGTTATAAATTCTTAAAATATGTAATTCCCTTTAATAATTTGAACACTGAGCAAAACAATCCCTTTGAGATTCTAATCTCCAAGTAGTTTTAATGTTCGTCATCTTTGATTATCAACATGTGAATAAATGAAACCAGATGCTGTCCTACAAAAAGTTTTGTTCTTTTCCTCTTTTTTCATATTTTTGCACATGTTGTTCAGTTCGACTCGGGGTGGGGGGTGTTTCACTTCAGCAAAGTGAGACAAACTTCTCACTTTGTGTCTGTTTAGTTTCTCTGCTGCTTTAAACTCCCGAAGCCTTTAAAGGAAGAGACTCTGTTCCTCTTCGCCGTTGCTGTTTTTCAATACACTGTTTTCAGTTGTTACGACTTGCCCCTCAACCCCCAAACTCCCGTACATTATATATCATCAGGTTGAGCTATAAACGCCAAGCTTTGAAGGAAACTTACACTTAAGAACTTTGCGATGAGTTCAGAAAAGCCCACTTTGTGATGCAACTCTGGCTGATATGATTTCTCTAAAAGCTTCTACGAGGGTTATAATTTATCTTAGTGTTTTGCTTATTAATGTTGACTGAACTGAATTGATTCGGAGCACAGCGACGGCACCGACGTGTTCACGTGTTCCTGCAGGACTCCGGAGTGGAGAGGGTGATGAGGGATCTGAGGATTTTCCGAATCTTTGAGGGAACCAACGACATCCTGAGGCTCTTTGTGGCCCTCAACGGGTTCCAGGTACCGTGAGAACTTTCACAGAATGAGTTCGGCAGCTTTTGTTGCGGTTTTTGAATTATCGGAGAGTAAGGCTCAGAAACATACAGCAGAGGAAGTCTGTTTTTTTTTCTTTTGTGTGTGTGTTTTTTTCTCTCTCATTTTTTTTGCTTACTCTTTGGAAACCTTTCTTCCTCAATGCTTTTCCGGAGGCAGCAGCTTCTGGTTGTTTTGAAATGTCAAACAAGTCTGGGGGGGGGGGGGGGGGGGGGGGGGGGGGGGGGGGGGGGGGGGGGGGGGGGGGGGGGGGGGGGGGGGGGGGG
>CAEGAF010039930.1:0-10116 GCA_903067075.1 Micropoecilia bifurca | reverse complement strand
CCACTTCTTTGATTCATTTTGTCCAGCTGTCCACTTTCAGTCTGTGTCCAACCAGAGCAGGTATTGTGTAGTTGGTGTTTTTAATTAGTTTTCAGTTAAATTAATTCAGTCCAACTTTATAACAGTCACAAAATGTCACCAAAATCACTCTGTCCCTCTAAAATCTTTCAGAAAATCGCCAAAGTGTATTGAATCGTATCGTTTGCTGAATCACAATATATATCGTATTGTGGGCAGATTTTCGTGTATCGTATCGTGAGATTATTGCATCACTACAGCCCTAATTTCTATGATGCGACAGGCTGATGATTAAATGACAAAAGGGTTTTCCCACCGTGGACAGAAGCCGCCGTATGCGAGCGAGCGTGAGGAGGGATGAGGATGGAGTTCAGCTGAGGCTGGATCGACAGCTCTGCACATAAAAGCAAACGCCAGACTCCTTCCTTAGGATGCGGAAACATGAGGCGGACGGTGGGGACGAACGCGGCTCTGACCTGTGGTGCTGAAGTTGAAGAGCAGCGGCAGTTCGCGCCCGGTGGGCAGCCGCGCGTTGGGCTGGCGCAGCTCGTCGAAGAAGGCGTGGGCGCAGGCCTCCAACGGGGAGAGGCGCGACGCCGGCGTGTACTCCAGCAGCCGGGAGCAGAGGGTGATGGCCTCCGGAGAGGTACGAGGTTTAAACACCTGAAGAAGAGAGGGGGGAAACAAAAACCCCGGTGAAATCAGGTGGTTCCACCTACAGAGGGCGCCAAAGAGCTGAAGGGCTGCGTTTTATCCCACATTCAAAGTAAAAATTTGAAGTTACCCACTGAATGAAAAACAAACTTGCTTTAAGCAAAAATTCAAAACTTGTTTTTAGTGTTTCTCACCTTGGTCCATGGATGAGCTTTGATCTGTGGGAACTTGAACTCTGTGTAGTTTGGGTTCATCTCCCGTATCTGTTCCCTCGTCGGCGTTCCCAGCACCTAAACGCCAACCCAACAAAAATAATTAAAATATCAATTATGTAAGAGGCTTAAAATCAAACTCAGCGTGAATTCCTGAAAGAACGAAGTAATATGGAGTCACATTCCTGCCAAGAACCACTACGAAATAATGAAAGAAAGGACTGATGAAAGAGTATATGCAGGCCCTTGAACGCTATGGACCTTACCACAGGGGCCGCGTTTTATTGGCTGATGCCCATTTTACGTCACTGCGTAGCTATCAGTGGGTCACCATCTCACAAACTCAAACTAATGTACATTGTGGACTAGCAGACTGACTGAAAGTTTTTGCGTCAGGACTCAAAAACAATGGTTCTCCACCGTCAGTGGGGAATCTGTACAGGTGATGTCAGGTTTCTTGATTGTGTTTGTGGAACTAAAACTCACAGATTTCCAAAATCTGAAACAGAAAGTCTTGATTGGATCAAAGCTTGTTCACGACGCATTAGCAGCTCAACCGTCATACAATCAATAAGAACAAAGGATTGTCTGCTGGCATAAGTATTATTGCTTTGCTTTCTTTGTGTTTAGTGAATTAAAAAATAAAGTCAGTAATAAACACATCCATTATGAAAACCTTTTAGCCAAGTACAGCTTAATGGCAGCACCGATACAACTTCTACACCTTGAATCCTGTCTGTTACAGCCTTGTTAGCTGAACAGATCAATATGCAATGTGTANACATACATTAAAGATTTTATTTCACCTGAAAAGGCTTTTTACTAAACTGTAATCGTGTTAGCCACGCTAATCGTGTTAGTTATCGAGTACCGTGTATCAGGCCTAGGCACATTCGACCCCTCAAAACCATGAATGCCCAACTTACCCATGAATGCCTTGGAAGAACAATAGGCGTCAGTGATCTTGTCCACAGCTATATTTATCCTGAGGGAGTGAGGATCTGCTGTTTTCCTCATCGACCGCTAGCATTTAGCTGTGACACCACAATCTTGGAGGCATCGCGTGGCTAAAACACCTAGATGTCGTCCAACAAAGATGACATGAACTTGTTGGTTCCCCTGTCCATGTCGTGGCTGATATTTTGTGAAAATCCGGCAGAAATGCTAAACTAATCAACTCAGAAATACTCTGCAGAGTCAGTCGAAATGAAAGACGCCATGTTTAGGAGCTGAGCTGTTAATGTGAGACAAGTAGTCACGTGGGACTTTCGAGGGGCGTTTCTGGGCAGAGCTTGGTAAGGTCCATTACGGCAAGCGGTAAACCAAAACACTCCTCTGGATTTTTTGGCGGCAGTGTGACATGCGTGAATCAAAGGCCAGAGCTCAGCCCCACCTTGATGATCTCCACCAGCTGGTCGACGCCGCTGTCCCCGGGGAATATGGGCTGACCCAGCAGCAGCTCCGCCAGCACGCAGCCGGCCGACCAGATGTCGATGTTCGCCGTGTAGTCGGTGGCGCCGAAGATGAGCTCCGGGGCGCGGTAATACCGCGAGCAGATGTACGACACGTTGGGCTCGCCGCGAATCAGCTGCTTGGCACTGAGGGCAAGGACAGAAAACCATCAAAATGGCAGAAACACTTAGAGACCACCATCGCCCGCCACTCACCTGCCGAAGTCGCACAGCTTGAGGACGGCGGTTTCCGGGTCGACCAGGAGGTTCTGCGGCTTGATGTCTCGATGGCAAACGCCCTGCGAATGGATGTAGGCCAGGCTGCGAAACAACTGGTACATGTAGACCTGAGCAGGGACAGACAGCCGGTCACCTCAGGAAGGAAAACGAAACTTCTGGTGTCTGGCGACGTTTTTACCTTCACATAGATGATGGGAATGATGCTCTTGGTTTTGTTGAAGTGCCGGGCGACCCGGTAGACCGTCTCAGGGACAAAATCCAGCACCAGGTTCAGGTAAACCTCGTCTTTCTGTCACGGAAAGAAAAGACGTAGGAGTTAAAAACAAAACAAGCTGCCAGGAAAATTTACGTCAATTTGTTTGAAGCCAAATGTTCCAAAAACATTAAGAGAATCTTAAAACATGTTTACAGGAATCCATCATGACTTCGGTTTATAGCAACAAACTACTGAACCACTGAAAAGCAAGGAGCCGTTTCTACACATTTAATGATCATAAAGCCATTTTTAAAGTAGAAAGACAAAAAGACAGAAGCTGAAAAGATGGAGGGACATTTCCCCCAAACCACAGGAGGAGCCGAACCTTCTCGCCGCTGGAGTAGAAGAAATATCGCAGACGGACGATGTTGCAGTGATCCAGCTTCCTCATGATCTGTAACTCCCGGTTCTGAAAAAAAAAAGAAAGGTGAGAAAAACAAATGAAGACGTTTTTTCAAAACAAAAGACCCAACAGATTAAAATAAAGTCCAGAACAAAGCTTCACCTTAAACCTCTTATCCTGCAGAACTTTCTTAATGGCCACCATCTCCTGGCTGTCGATGAGCCGGGCCTGGTACACGACGCCAAATGATCCATTCCCAATAACCTGTCGGGATTTACAGAACACCAGTCAGACCAGTAAAGGCTGATGGGAGCTACTGGGTTCTGTGGTCTATTCTGGAATCTATTAAAGTAATAGAAAACCTGACCATCAGCTTCATCACTATGAGTCCTAATAGTATCAATTTTATTCCATTATCCTTTAATTTTTTTCATATAACTTCATTTTCGCCTTTCTTGTTTTTCCTTAAATACATAATATAATTACAAAAAATGTATTGTGAAACTTACTAATTATTAAAACAATACAATAAATTGTGATAATTTTTCACTTTATAATCAAATAAACATCTTTTTTTAATCTCTGAACGTAATATTTGATACATATTTATCAAGAAATTTATTTATTTCTACATTTATTGCCAATTTCGTCATGATTTGTTCGCCATACAATAATAATGTAGCTTCCACAAACTCCCATCAGAAATTACACATTTGACTTCAGAGGAAAAACAAACTGAAAATGTTTCATTTAAAGCTCCAAGTCACGAATCAAAGTCTTATTTGTTTATTTACCACCCAAGAAATACATCTGGATGGAGAAGTTTTTCCACTTGCAGCTAAATAAATCATTAAAAGTCTTTGGCATTATTTGCAGTCCGACATTTCAGTGACCTGGAACATTTGGCGAATGAGAGCAGAGTAAACAGCCACCTTGATGTCGGTGTAGGAGACTTCCTGTGGGCGGTCCGGACCCTGACCCGGCGTCGCTACGACCGTCGTCACCTTCCCAATGTCTCCTAGGCAACAAGCAACAGCGGGTTTAATCAAACATCTAGGGATAAAGTCTAAAAGATGTTAAAGATAAGATCATTATGGATTAAATCACTCTGCTTGCTGGAGGAATATTTAAGTTGGGTGGATTTTAATACACAGAGTGGCAGAGTTCATATTCACGTCTGTGTGACTAATTAACTTGGGAAGCCGCAAAAATAGGCCAACATTGTCTTTATTCTGCAGAGCTGCGTTCTGTGATGTCAGCCAGCATTTAAAAGGATTATTCTGTCACACAATCCAGCTTCAAAGGAAAAGTCCGACATCTAATTAACTAATTTATAGAGGAAATATTTCATTTCTTGTAATGCCAGCTGGAGCTAATTTATTGACTCGTTCAGGGATGAAGCAGGATGAGGAGCTTTTTCAAGAATATTTCATATGTTTACATTTTACAATACATTCCTTAGGTTCTTATTATGTGTACATCAACATATATTAACTGTTTAACTTATTGAATGAAAAATGAAGTAAGCTAATTGCTAGCAGCACCTGGATATGCGTGTCCCATTACAGAAAGAAACGGATGGGCTACATCTAATTAGCTTGAAAATCAGCAATAAGAATTAAAGACTATTTGATTTGCCACTCGTTATAAAAAAACCCATAGAAGATAATAAAGGCCACAAAAAAAACAAAACTCAGAAATCTCAAAATTTAAAAATTCTGAGGAAAAATAAAATTGAGGGAAAAAAAAAAATCAGAATTATGGCGAATTTTTTTTAAATATTTGAAAATAAGGAATTATGATAAAAAAGGTGAGAATTGTGAGAAAATCAAATCTGAGGGAAAAAACTATTTTACGAAAAAGTGAGTTATTTTTTTAATGTACAAAGAAGTTTTATTTGAACAGTCGTTAAAGAGACACTCCCCTTTAATATTGACAAGCTGCCATTTTGAGAAATGCTGCAAATTTTTTGACACTCTATGAAGTAAGTAGTTTGCACTACCTGCCCCTTTTGCCTGTTTTCCCTGTCGAAGCTGAATGGTTATTTCTTGAAATAAAATTTTCATAATTAATTTTAACTAATGCTATTTTGGTTGTTTTATTTATTTAAAATATTTTTCAGTTCCAGAACATTTCTAAGTGTTCTTTAGAAATCAGATAATGTTTTTCTATTATCTTTGGATAATTAATAAGCCATTATTACTAGTATTTTGGCTGAAAGTTGTGTCTATATTATCATTTCTGGGATAATTTGTGATCATGACAGGCCGACATCTGTGCCTTTTTCTGCATGGTAAACCACCATTAGTCTATGAAACGTGCTGGTTATCTAACCCCAACACTGCTGGTATCGGTATCAGTTAACCCGGGTCACTGAGTTCTTTACCCAAACTACAAGGTTCATCCTCTGGACAAACATATAGAAGTAGATAAGAAGTAAAATGCTGGTTGCTGTGCCATTTTTTGATATCAAATTCCACTTTTTCCTCAGTTTGGGAACTTTTTCTACAGTCTTTAATATTCTCAGTCATAAACCGTACCAAAGGGTTTGTTACAGGTTTTAATCACCATTTTCTTCTAGGCTCTGCAGTCTTGAAAAACCTTAAATTACTGGGGAGAAATGACCACGCTGCAATTTTCAAAGCTACATATTTCCATCAAGAGAAACAGAGGAAACACTTCAAAACCTTTTTTCAACTTCACTTATAGTTACTTAAAGACAAACATTCCTGATATACGTTGACTCATCCTCAATGTTCTCAGCATTTTTGTGCAACTAGTGTTGTTTGACTGCTTCTTTACATCCAAATCTGTAAAAGTAATTGTTTACCGCATCCAAATACCTAAAATGCAAAGAAATAAAGGTTCAAGATTTTACCGATTTAAACAAAAGATGCACAACATTAGACAATCATTCAATATTGTGTTTAGGACTGTCGCGATAAATCTACATAATAAACTGTCCCAGAAATAAATGTGATAAATGATAATATTGCCTGTGATATCTGCCTATCTTCAGCTCTCGACATACCTCCATTTATCTGTGACTTAGCATTTTGGGTAATCTTAACTGGGTCCGATATGAACATCTGTGGCCAGTATTAGCCTGCTAACACTTTGAATATATTAGCAACAATCACTCCACTCAGAATAGTCCTTGGCAACATGCATATTGCACACAGATCCTGCGATGACGACATATATGTTATATTACTTTGAACTGGAGCCAAAACATGATCAGGGTATCCTAGCACAAAATATGCCGAAGGATAAATTGGTCCATGTGGATTTTATTAGGAAACCACAACCAGGAATCCAGAAATTGAGATTCTAGACACAAGCGACTTACTTAAGCTTTGAATACTGTGACCACGCCTTACTTGATTCACTCACAATACAGAAATTATAAAATGTAGAGTGAATTTTAGCCTCTTATGTGAAGGTAAAGTTTTCCAAGAAATTGCTACTGTAAATTATAGTCTTTTTCTGCCCACATATTGAATTATTAAGATGTCAGGACAGTCATGAGCCGTCTTCAGTCAGAGGCTTCTTCAGATTTGTTGCAAGACTGACTGCTACCACAAAGACTCTTTGAATGTACTGTGATGACATGAGATACTACATGTTTCATATTAGTTTCTGAGTAAGGAAACAAACTCATTGATATCCCAGAAGACATCAGTGTTTTGCATCCTCCAGGCGTCGGCCACCTGCTGCCGAGTCTTCGCCCCACAGGTGACCTTGGTGGGCGAGCATCGGTCCGCCCTGACCCGACCCCAGGCGAGCCAGACCGACAGCTGATGCCCCTCTCACACGAACACCAACAAAAGAGCCCAGCCGATGCTGCATCCAAGTTATCCGAGCCACAAAGAACCACCGACTAATTCATGTTCTCACTCCCATCTGACCCCAGTAAAATTAACCCGAGCCCCGCTAGACATGGCTTTATATTTTAAATTCAGAAGATCACCTGATAGCCTGGCGTTATAATGATCTTCTGAACTGGAGTCACAGCTGAGGGAGGAGGTGATATCATCCGGACCAGGAACTAACAAAACAAGTGGCTAAAACAGCCAGGCTAGCTAGCATGCTAATAAGTTCGTTAGCATAGTAACTATTCCAACTGGGAAAGAAACCTGCCGTGCTAACGAACTTGTTAGCAAGCTTGTAAGCATGCTAGCTATTCGTTACATAGAGAGAAAATGACTTTTCTCTGTATCTAGTCATTTTTTCAACATTAAAATTGCTACTGTAACATATGCGAGGGATAAAAATTGAAGCTAAGAACTAATAGGTATAAATAACTCACTGGAAAGCTTAAGGTTCGAGCATCCCGACGAGCTGCTGCCGGAGGCCTGCGGGACCCCGGACTTTCCTGTGCTGCTCCCCACGGCAGCGGCTGATCCGGCGGAGGCTGCAAGGGCTCCTGGAACACCTGGCGGCTCAGCAAACGAGCTGGTCCTGGGCCGCCCGCTGCCGCTCATATCTCTGAGCAGAGGTCAGAGTTATTTTTCCCACTGTTTTCAGCTTAGTGACTAATAATTATGAACAACCAGCAGCGAATAATGTTATAAAATAGCGCTCCAGTTGCTGCCGCCAGCTGTCTGGGCTGAAAGCTGTTGCTAGACACCTAGAAACGGAGCTCCCGCAATGCCACCTGGGAAATGGAGTGCGAAGCTGCTGAGGCTGCTTTAAACCCTCAACAATTAAGAGTATTTATTATCAAACAAAGTATTGAATATAAAACAAAAATAATTTACATTTACAACCCTTCTTTAGGGCCACTGCAAATGGAAAAAATGAGAACATTTTCACCAAAAAACTCAGAAATATTTAGATTAATTTCTGAAATTTTCTGAAAAGAACTTGGAAATGTAAGAATTTAAAATTGTAATTATGTATCTATGTTGTTTTTCAATTTATACTTATAGATTTTTTTCAGCCTTTTTGCCCTCAATACAGCCAGATCTCATTTAGAGCCACAAATGTCTCATTATTTTATTTTAAAGTCAGCTTATAAATTTAAACAAATATCTAATTTAGGAAGTTTGTTGTCATTTTCAAAGAGCATCTAAAAGCATAGTAAGCATTTTTCACTCTTCAAATTATAAAAAAGTATACAAATAATTTGCTAAACAAATACAATACAGTTTAAATATGATTATTGTCTTTTACAAGTTTATCTATGGACTCAACATGAATTTAAATAGTTTATTTCTCTTACTTCTGTCCAGTTTTTACTTTTGCCATTGCTTTTTGGTTTTTTTCTTTCACATGTGTATGAAAAGGTTAAAGATTCACTAAAGAAAATAAATAATAAACCACTACTGGTACGTTTAGTGCCATTCTTTGTGGAAATCTAGTACAAATATCACAGAAAATTTTTTTTAAATGTTGCCTTTGCATTAAGAAACTATATCTGGTTCTTTTAAATATTTATCCAGAAGATTTCCTACTTTATTTTAAATGTAGAAAAAGATGCAAACTACAGATAAAAACTCAACAACACAAGGCATTGTGTTAGATCTTTAATATTTAGTTTCTTTTTGTTGTCATTTAGAAATATTGCACATGGTCAACATGCCTGCTTATGAGATAACACTCACATCGCTCATCCTACAAATTCCTTCTCCAAAGTAAGGACAGGTTTATTTTAGAAGCACAATCATACAGTGTACACACATACATGTGTGTGAGTGCATGCATGTCTGTGCGGGTGTGTGCAAGAGCGCATGTGATCGCACATGCACGCAGATCGACACTCAACAGCCCTAAAGAACCCCCATAGTGACGTAAACTGATAGCCTACTTACTATTAACCTGTGTGTGTTTATTCATATATGTACTAAAATGAGACTCCTGCATACGTTATATATATATATTTATATATGTCTCCTGAATCAGCTGAGTTTATTAACAGTCTAGATGGCTGAGAAAATAGTCACGGTGACTATAAAAATACCGTCTCTTGAGTAGGAATACAGAAAAATATGATGACGATGATGTTGCTGAGAGGTGAAAGGAGACCTGCCTGCATGTGCAAAAACATACGCATCCCCCAAAACACAGACATAGATGCACAAATATGGAAATACCTGTAATATATTTATATATATTTTGTCACACATCCATATGTATACAGAGAAATAAAAGAGATACCCATAATAAGAACTACCCCGCTCCGCTCTTCACCAAAGAAGCAAAGAGCCAAAAAAAGTGCTATTCAAATAATTGTCGTTGACTTTTAGTAAGTTATGCTCTCTATCTCTTCAACAATGACAATATTTGTGATTCTTTTGTTTTTTGCTGTTTTTTTTAAGCCATAGTTCATCACAACAGCTCGTTCCTCTCAGACTGCAAAAACACAGAATATTACAACGTATTTGTGGTCTAGTTTCTAGTGCAAATATCTTGAATATGCATGAAATAAGAGAAAGTTACCAAAGTAACTTTTTAGCTAGACTTAGAAGTTTGTTTTACGTCAATAATTCATTGAAATTGATGAACCTTTGGAGAAAGATTTTATATAAAATCAAGAAAATGATCAACAACCCAACACAGGAAAAAGGTTTCAGTCAGAGGCTTCTTCAAATTCACTGCAGCACAGACTGCTACAGGAGATCCTTTCTGCCCACAGCCATCACCATCTACAATAACTCTGAAGAGTTCTGAATTAACATTTAATTTTCCTTTGGGAACAATAACATATTTTTGAATTTGGATTGAAAAAGTGTTAGTTTTAAGTGGAACAAAACATTTTCCCCATAAGTTAAAATGTTTACTACTTTTTTTATTTATCAATCTTAAGGAATTATTGACTTCACTGTAAAAACACAAAATCTTACCAAGTAAGAGTAGGTTCTACTCTAATTGAAATAAGTTATATGTAACTTTTCAGCAGGATACATTAACTTGTTTAAAGTAAAAAAATTCTTAATATTG
>CAEGAF010039929.1:0-18385 GCA_903067075.1 Micropoecilia bifurca | reverse complement strand
GCAGCAGCATTCTGGACCAGCTGAAGACGAGACAGAGAGGACTGGCTTACACCAACGTATAAGGAATTGCAATAATCCAACCGAGTTGTGATAAAGACATGGATTATTACTTGAAAGTGCTCAGCTGATAAAATGTTCTTAATCTTTGCAAGCCGCCTCAAGTGAAAGAAGCTCGATTTCACTACGGCCTGTCCAATCTAAAATTTTCATCCATTACAAAACCCAGGTTTGTGACAGAAGGCTTTACATATTGAGATAGCCGACCTACGTCCACTGGAGGAGACCTGCCAGTGGTACCAGGGCCAAAAACAATCACTTCTGTCTTTCTTTCATTAAAACTCAAGAAGTTCAGAGCCATCCAAGTTTTAATTTCATCAAGGCACTCCATTTAAATCCGTACAGAAATTACTCCCTTGCTAAACGAGAGATTAAAACATCATGATCCACCGTGTCAAAGGCTGCAGTCAAATCTAAGAGAACTAAAATCACAGGGTCCCCAGCAACTGTAGCCAGAAGGATATCATTAAAAACCCTCAACAATGCAGATTCAGTACTGTGAAAAGTTTTAAAACCAGACTGAAAGGCCTCAAGAATATTGTTTTCATCGAGGTAGGCTTTTAATTGGTTATAAACAACTTTTTCTAAGATTTTAGACGTGAAAGAAAGCTTAGAAATAGGCCTAAAGTTAGATAACAAAGAAGGGTCTAGGCCAGGTTTTTTGATCAGTGGTTGAACTACTGCCTGTTTAAATAGTCTTGGGACCACACCAGTAGACAGGCTACTATTTATAAGAGCCATAACAAAAGAGCCTGACAGGAAGAACCTCTTTAAAAAGCCGAGGTGGGAAAATGTCAGTTTCAGAACCTGAGGACTTAAGATGACCAATAGTCTCATATAATGAAGACAGAGTAACAGGCTCAAACTGGTACAAAGCAGTAGAGCATTAACAATATGTTAAATTAACAATATGATCATTTACAACAATAACTTCTGGGACAATTTATCATGCCAAGGACCAACCCCGCCCCCACGCGGGCCACATCCGGCCCCTGCACCACAGCATCCCACTTGAAGGTCCTTTTAGTCTTAGGATTCTTTGAGAATATGATTTATGGAGAAACCAAAACTGTAAGGAGAAACTTGTTTGCCAAAAGCTCTGTAGAGTAGACCAGCTGCTCTGGTTAGATGAGGCCAGAACTGAATCTTAAAGGCTGTATGTGGAAGAAAGCTAACAACCTGAAACATAGCCAGATACCAAGCAATGGTTTAGATCAAAGCATCTACACCGACCTAAATGCAGTTAAGAGTTTGTGGCAAGACTTGAAACTGATGTTCGTACACACTCCTCAATCTAACTGAGATGGAGCAGATCCATATTTTCACATTCAAAAATTCTGTTATCATTCACCTACTTCACAGCAGAACTCTTGCACATGTATTCATATATGTGCTGTTCAGGTGTGATTGAACACCATGCAGTCAGCTGTCATTGGACCTGAGGTCTAAGGATCTTCTAGTCTAGACGTTCTCAACGTGGGCGGTACCGCACCCCAGGGTGCGTTCAGAGGACCGCAGGGGGCGCTGGCGGACATTTTTACAAAAGGGGGGGGGGCGCTGGGATACCTTAGGGGGGCGTTTGGTCGAAGGTAAACTTTATTGTCAATAATAAAATAATGGTCAGTGTAAAGTAGCCTGCAAGTTATTTGGTGGGGGCAGTGACGCAACTACACATTTATCGGCGCATAAATCAGCGCCCGTGAAGTTACGATGCACTCAACCCCCCCGCCCCCCTCCCCGTCAACAGATTAGTCGGACTCTCTACTCCCCCCACCCCCCTCAACCAAAACTCGCCACCTGTACCTCGTAACGTGCACGAGGTGAAACCTGCAAACCCACTCTTTGCGCCACTGGGAGGCGTTGAGGGACCTGGATAAGGGCTAGGGGGGCGCTGGGCCAAAAAAGGTTGAGAAACACTGATCTAGTCCTTCTGCCAGTGGCTGACTGACGCTGGCTGTGTTGGTGGCCTCGTTCCTCTTCAGGGCTTGTCGTTTTCTCGTGGTTGTTATGGTTATGACACTGTGTTCATTTCTGTCTGAGAAGCTCTGAGTCAACATCAGAAGGGTGTAAAATGACCCTTGTGTAATCGTTTTAGACCCAATGTCCACCCACCAGCCCACAGTTCCTGTATCAGTATCTTCCATCCGCATCAGGATGTTCTGCAGCGAGTTGTCCGCTCCTCCCCTGCTCTTCCATCCCATCACATTTGATGCTAGCACTTTAGCTATCAACTCTGTTATGACTGAATTCACTGCTTGAAGAATCATGTCCATTAATAGGGATAAAAGCAGGATCAACAGATCTCTGATGTCAAGGGAATCAGCTGCATAATCGCCTTGACAAAATTATCATATGATCTCTCAATACAAGATTTACAAAGTAATGCATTGCAACAATTGGACATTTAAAGTTTCTAAGTTTCGTACCTCTTATAAGGCTTAGGAAAAACCTTTTTATCACCCAATTAAACCTTAAACCAAGGTGTTCTAGTTAGTTAGTTAGTTCTGTATAAATGATTGTCTCAGCTTTCATAATCTGTTTAAATCACAATGGATTTTTTTTAAAACAAAATTATTGTTTTGTCTTTTTACCAAAAGGATTTTATCTGACCTAGGACTGGACTGGGTAGATTAAACAACATGCCGGCCTGCTGAGGCTCCCCTCGTCTCTTGCTGTTGCCCTGTTGCCTGCAGCCTGTGAGAGCCTCTTGTCCTTTTTAAAGTGGGCGCTGTTGTTCTTTTCTGACATGCTGCGCTAACATCAGAGGCTCTTATTGTCCGACTGCTGCACCTCCACCTCCACTTTCCCCTCTCAGCTGCACATGGCCTTCAGTTCAGTCCTCTCGAACAGTCAAATGAGAAAAGGTAGGAGCGGCTGCATGAGGCTGGGATTCCTTTTATTTTGCTTGCCTTATGTTTTATTAATCGGGGAGCCTGTTTATAACAGTTTGTCTCATTCTGAACTGAGAGCGGTGAGCGAACTGTGAGAACAGAAGACCCAGCACCTGGCAGCTCACGCCTACATGCACGCATAGACCCAGCAAGAGTATGTGTGAACCATCTCCATAGACACACAAGTCATGGAGCGCACACTCCAGCTCAAGAAAGGTGTTCCTATAGTCTGGAAAGAAGAAACAAAAGAAAATCTATTTCACTCACACAGCATATCTGCAGGATTGCAGCGTGTGGCACCTGTTCGGCAGAATCTGGGTCCTGAAGCTCACAGAACATGGATTCTATCTCTTCCTCCATGTTTTTAATTCACGCCTGTTCTTAGTAGGGGCTTATCTCAACTACCAGAACCGTTTTATTTAGAGCAATGCTTGGGTTCTGGGTTATTAAGAACACCAGAAGGTTTCTTGATAAACAATTGCTTGGAAACAATAGTGAAGAGGACCTGGGTGGACTGTAAAGGCTAGAATTTAAATTTCGGAGAAATCCTGTTTACATATTCACCGATTTGCAGGTTTCTGTGGAACGGAGCTCCAGGTTATTTGTGGAATAACTTGAAGGTATTGAATATGTGCGGTGTGTTTGCAAGCTAATATACAATGAATGGGAATATTTATGTGCTTCAGTTATTGCTGTTGCTCTTTTAGACCGTAGTGGCCCATTGGTGACTATATCATGGATTATTGCTGTTGCTCTTTTAGACCGTAGGGGCCCATGGGTGACTATGTCTTGTTGTTTGTGTTAAAATGAAAATTATTGCACATCCAACGGTGTCTACTTCTTTCTTGAAGGAGTCTGTATACTTTCTAAAGCTAGCTACTGATTGACTAATAACAGCTATCACGAGCAAATTAGGAGACAACTTTAGACTAGCATGTCTAGAGAGGTTAACCTCTGGATTTACCTTTTTCCTCTGATGTCCAATAGCAGAAGTAGGCTAATGTTATCATTGGCTAGGTAAGGATTAGCTTTGGAGATACTGGTAACTAGCATGCCTAGGCTGGTCACCCACTGGAATGCCTACTAAGTGTGCTGTCCATTACCACATATATGCTAGCGCTAGTATTGGGTTGACAAGCAATAGCCTTGCAGAAGCTGGTGGCCATCATCCCAGGGCTGGTCATTTGTGATTTATATTTTTTTCTTTAAAGAACATTTTATTGAGAAAAATGGTTGGTGTTCAATCTGCAGTTGATATAAATGTCATGAGGTGCGGGTTTGAGGTGGTGAGGAGACGCTGAGAAAAGTAGATGATATGGGGTTGGGAGACAATCAACGGGGAAGACGCAGAGACAGGACTCACAGGGAACAGGATGACACAGAGAACTCAAAAATAAACACAGAAAAACACAGATCGTGACAATAAATTAGAAGTACTGACTTGTTCTTTTGACAGTTTATTGTAATCCAATTTTTCAGAACCTTGAGAATCTTTAATTTGTTCTAGTTCAAGAACTAGAACAAATTAACCATCTATTCAAGCTGAAAGCAGATTACTTGTCACCTAGTTTGTACTTTGCAGATATAATGTCCTGAGATAAGGAAGTAGCTACCAGTGGGTGTGTAATATTCTTAATTTTGGCACTTGTAGCATAATGGGAGAAGAGAGATGCAAGAGGTTATTGAGTTAAAAGGAATGTTGTAAGCTCAAGACATCGTTTCCAGTCTTTAATACAAATGCAACTAGAAGCTGAAATACTTAGCAATGATACCTCCTCGACTCTGATTGGCTGTATCCCCGCTAGTCTGCCTAAAGACGAAGGTCTCAGTTTGTTGAAGAGAAATCCGTTGTATCTGTATCAAAAAACCTCAAATCCGTTGAGGTTTCAAAGTGTATGTGAACACCACTCCAAAAGGAAGCAGACTATAGCGCAGGGCATTCTGAGTAAGTACAAGCAAAACAAATGTGTGTATATCACCACCACAGGCAAGGAGGTGAACAGGTTGTTGAAGGGTTTGTTTTGTTTTACACAGTATAGTGTCAAAGGGAACCACATCAGCTAAAAATATAACAAATGTGACTTTGATCCTCAATCCAGCAGAGTCTGCTGGATGAAGGTATGAAAAAATCCTTAGGTTTTGCTCTACAGAAGAGTATCAATGTAAAACATTTTAACCAGATTTATTCAAGCTAACACAAAAACCTTGAATTAAAATAAGCTGGAAACAGTTAAAAACTAAAGAATTGAGTCTTTTTGTAGACATCTGAACAAAAGCAAACTACAGTATAATGCTTTTGAAGAGAACAAAGTAAATGTAGCAAAATGTTGTCAAAAAAGTAATAAAACAGTCAGTAACAGTCGCCACTAGAGGGCTCTACTCTGCAGATGGGACAAATAAGTGAGGTGACTGTCATGGTGGGCCTGGTACTGCAAGCAGCAGATCTCTCATATAGGATAGGGACAAATGGAGTGTGCAAGGTCAAACTTCCCACTGAGTGAGGATGCACAGTCACTTGAGTCTGGATTACTCAGCAGCTTGCTCCAGGGTTTGCGATTGCTGCCTGACCACTGTACACTCAGTGTTATAATGATCCTTGGGATATTTTGAAATGAAATCCAGTCAGACGTGGATAAAATGAATAAGCCAATGCTTTATTTCCCTCACATCCTGAATCCTCATACAGTATTTTTAGACATGCTGCAGGCCCCTCAATTTCTTCCATCTTATTTTTGTTTCAAAAGACGAGCTGCAGTGATGAAGGCATCAACATGAAGCCATTTGAAGTAAGACTCCTTATATATCCCTATAGGTGCTGCTTTGTATAGATTTTACCCTTGAGTCTTGGTAGCATTGATTCTTTTAAATTACTTGGCTAAGATTGAGTGCCTCAGAGGAGCGTTCAAATCATATCTCCATATTTTCTGCCGAGTCATCTCCTGCATTGTTATGCTCTTTGGAGAGACGTCCCTGGGTCCCACTGACTACTGCACCCTGGGGTGAATCACAGAGAGCACGACAAAGCATGACATCACCCTGGACCAATCTAACAAGAGGACACAAGCACTATTATGCAGGAGGCTGTCATGTGATTTGGAGCAGCAGCAGCAAAGAAACAGAGCAATAAGGGTTTTATTTCTGCACACAAAGACAAAGCATGTCAAAATATCAGGCAATATGAAAGAAAATGTCTTTCAGGTTTGTTATGTGCAAAGGCTAATCCGCCAATAATCCTCTCTAAAAATCTAATATATCAGGGAATTGTGTGCAAAGTGTGGCTATGTTTAAGAGTCTGACATATCAGTATCTTACCTGAAGTGAATAACTCTTCACCATTTATGCTGCGTTCAGATTGGAGTGCTTTGAGCATCTGATTTACATGCAAAGTCCATGCGGACACACATCCACAGTTGTATTGTGATCACAGTGGATCTGGTGCCACACATTTTGACTTTGCTGAACTGGCGTCCATTGCAACTGCTGCTGGAGTTGTTTAGTATCTGGACATGGAATATCAACCAATCAGAGAGACTCTGCTATGTGACATAGTGGCCTGTAGTTGGTGTCCTGGCAGGAGACGTAGGCACTGATGCGGGTTAGAAAGCCGTGAAATTGGGCCTGACTGAGACGAGAGCACTGTTGATAATGACCTTCGTCAGCAAGTGTGAAACTCACAACATCTCTGAATCATCTGGCGAATTAAACATGGTGCAGACAAAGACGCTGTCTTGCTTTTAGTAAATAAAGCCACGATACTCTCTATACATTTCATCTGGCATTGCAGAAAGTGACCAGCAGAGGAAAATAAAGGCAAAAGTCAAAAGGCTCCTCCCAATGCGCAGGATCCCACACTTTACTCAGATGCAATTTCTAGAGTGATTTTGATGCTCAATATCAAGCACCTGACTTGTGCACAACCATCCAACTTGAGGCCTGGGTCGGAACCCACCATTATGCTTTGTTTCCACTGAGCGGCATGGCACAGCATAACATTACGTCAGTCTAGTGCAGCGAAAAAAAGCGACTCAGTAGTTTGTCACGTGCTTATCAGAAGCAGTGATGCTCTTTTCCCCCTAATACGGGCTGTATTGTGATGCCAGTAGCTCCGTTTTAACCATATCTTACCATACTGTACCGTACTGTACTTTATTGTTGTGTGCCTTACCGTACCTTTGTCCTATGGACCTCCCACTGAAGGGGGACCAGAAATAGTGCTGTACTAGTTGGTTTTATGGGTTGTTTGAACAATGGAAAGAGACAATATAACATGCTGAACCACACTGAGTTGATTTGACCTCAGTTTGCTTTGTGTGTCTGTCTGCTGTCTAGGGATTTGTTTGTGGTTTAAAATCTGCTTGACTTCCAATGATCTTGGACTCTCAAAGTCGCCAGAAGGACTTGATTCCCCCTGGATCTCTGATTCAAATTCCGGCTCAATGGGGCTGTCATTTTCAACAGGGAAAATGACAGCGTTGTAGTGGACTTGGATGTTGTCGTCTACCATGTCGACCCATGAAAGCTTAGCTGGAAAAGCTTCATGTTCGCAAACAATCTGTTGTTGCTTCATGTCTATATTCTAGTAACTTCTTGCTTCTCTGAACGTCAAACGTGCTCTGAATGGTGATTTGTTGCGATAGAACTGTGGAACATATCAGAGAAAACTGTCTGTGAGCTACATTCAAGCGAGATTCCCTAGTGATATAGAGTGATGACAGCATTGCTGATGTCATTGATACCGTTGGAACTGAACATTCTATATCCACCTTACTCCTGGGAGGCTTACTGGGGAAACGATAATGGGTCTTACTTCTGGTGGCTAGCGGACGTAGCAGTATTTCATTGTAATGTATAGGATTATTGGCTAATTTATATTCATGATAGAAGTTACATCCCTTTTGTTGGTTAATACATTGCACAAACATTAGCATTTCACTGCTCTCCGTCAGCATTAGCCTTTTCCCTAAAAATAGCTTTTGTCTATTTTTTTTGTTTATTAGTCACACTTAGTATACTGAATGGAGGAAGAAAATGTAAAACAACGTGCTAGTGACAACATTTAGGCTAATGTTAGCCATTTGGCTCATTTTAACTTATAGACTAATTTTAACATACAGAATGGAGTAAGTCCATGTTACTCAACATGTTTCTGACTCCCCACATGCTATTGAGTACATTGCATCTTACATTAGCTTTGATGATAATTTGTAGCATCAGAAGGGCACACTTTGGCAGGCCAAATTTAAATTTCTTCAGAAATGTTCTAGTTCTAAAATAATATTCTTATTTAAATCGTGATCGGTTTCCTTTTAAAGAGAGAATTTCGGCTGGAACCTGTGTATTCAAGAGTTTCTGCTACACCCTTAAATCTGAACCTCAAACAACACAAACAAATAGTGAAGAACGACAAAGCTGCTTTTCTTGGACCACTGGAGGTTCATTTAATTTCTGAAATGATATGATTGAACCATTGTTGTGTTCAGGTTGTGCTAAAAGGAGTTAGGAAGCAGTGCTCCAGATTCAGCAGACTGATCTTTGCAGCTGCAGTTTTCCTCCCTTCTGTACGCCCCCTGCCTCTCCATCCGCTCTCTGGGCTTAAGCGTTTGCTTTAATTACGTCTGCCACTGGGAGTAAAGCACTTCTCCGTGTGACGGCGCCCATGCTACACTGTTTCTGTTCTCATTGTGTGTTTTGTAAAAAAAACAAATGTCTGAAATGAACTGAGTCCTGGGTGGTCTGAGCTGCTCTTCCATGCAGCCCGTAGTGATCAGCAGGGCGCACCGTGTACAACATATTGCTTGTATTCAGCTCTGGAAGGATTTAGGTCAGCACATGAAACATTCATAAAAAGATACTTAATGTGTAAATGGCTGACAGCTTATGTCAAGTAGTTTCCCCCTTCGGCGGAGTGCAGTTGCTGGGTAGATCTCCACTTCTTCTCTGGAAGATACTTGGATATTTACAGACATGAGGATAGACGCCCAGTCTGTCGAAACTCCGAGAGGAAAGAAACAAAATAACTGCACATCTATGTGAACACACTGAGACAGTTTCATTCAAAATCAGCAGGGCGTGGCGATGGTGAAGGGCTCAAGTACCCGACACGCATGACGCATGACCGTCATGGGTTTGAGTACCCGGCCGGTTGACCTTTGCCCCATGTCTCAAATGAAGGCCACTAGAGCCAAAAAACATTATTTAGACACAAAAGCAATAGGAGTAAGAATGATTGCAGTGACACTGTGGATGAGGTTAATAGAAGGAAGGAATCTGCATCACATATTTCTCTAAGTCTTTACTGACTTATTTTTAACTCTGCCTGTATGATTGACAGATTGTGCAAATCTGAGCAGCATTTGTAACATGTCAACATTAGACACCGATATTGTTGCAGCGGAGGCTGCACTGTTGTTGGTGTTGGAGGAGGAGAGACAGTGTTGGGGGGATGGGTCCATCCAGGTTCTCTATTTCTCTCACTGCTACAGTGTAATTTAACTCACTGTAGCAGTTAAATTACATCTCTTCTTGGTAACATTGCCTCTGATTTTAGTTCTCCTCTCTTCTCTAAAAGAAAAAGCATAATAAAACTGTCATTATGCTAGAATATTTGACTTTGATTTCTCTCTTCGGTGTTCATATTTATGCTTTGATTATTGTGGCTTGTATCAGATTAGAGCTTGCCATATCACTTCATTCACTTATGTTATTGTTAACGGTGGGTCTCAATTAAAAGTTTCCATTGATTTTAATTAATCATATTTAATTGAAAACTGTCCAAACTGACAAAATAAGTATTTTCAATTCAAAACCATTTCACTGTCAAATAATGGAATAATCTCCATATTAGATCAACAACAAAGATATCTGATGTGCTTAATATGGATGTTAGCATTAGCTTTAGGACGTCTGTGCTGCTGCTGCCACATATTTAGCATTGAGATGCTATTTTAAGTGTGAATAGCTTCACTGATAGGCTAACCCCCGTTAGAATTTAAGCCTAAAGAGCAGAAGTGGAAGCCTTCCATCAGTGCCAGACTGGGGCTCTTGTGGGACTCCAGCTCATCTTGTGGTAGTGAGAATGTGAAGTCAACATTCACAATAAAACTAGTCAGATTTTGATTTCATAAATTTGCCCTTTCTCCAGTTTTTGAAACTTTACATAATCATCCTGAAGCAACACTCGTCTCTATGGATGCAGGTCTCAGGCTTTTTCTGGTTTATACAGATTTTTGGTTTACTGTGACGTGAGGTCAAGGTGGGCAATTTAGTCTTAAAGCAGGGGGTCAAAAGTGTGGGCTGGGCACCAGATGAGGTCCTTGTTGAGGTCTTTTGTCCTTTTGTGTGGCCCCTGGGTGGAATCTAGCAAATAGAGCTGTTGCAGATCAAGACTTTTTTTTTCTTTGTATAACATTTTCAATGTCAAATTTATGTCTTAAAAGATACATTTTAGGTACAAAACAAGTCATCATTTTTGTTTGCTTACATTTTAATCTTATAGTAAGCAGGGCCAAAAATCTTCAGTGACATTTTTTACTTGAACACAGACTTAATCACACCTATTAATTAAAATGAACTAAATACGGTCAAGGGTTTTTAAAGACAGTTCTCATTTTTTGTTGCTGAGAATGAACTAAAATTTGTATCTTGATCCACAAGTTAGGACGCTGTACAACTTTGAGATCCTTTTTCAGATATTTTTGTTTAAATGTTCTTTGTTGTTGAGCAGGTAAAAAGAAAAGAATTCACCAATAAAAGCACTAGACATTTTTAACTGAAAAATGAACAAATACATAAATTGTGATCCCTGAGTGTTTTCATCTTGACAGGTTTGGTCCTCAGTGCAAAATGTTTGGACACCACTGACAGGGTCATGATATTTTGTGGTACTATTGTGATAACAATATAAGAACTATTTATTCCTTTTGTGTAAAAAAAATACACAAACAGAGCCAAGAAGGGAGCAGCAGGGCAAAAATAATTTAAAATCCAGGATTCAGGAAACAAGGAATGGCAACAGAGTGAGGAGCCAGTGGAGAGCTTAGATATATTCTGAGGAGGGAAAAGTCAAAGAAACCAGAAGAGCTAATTAGAAGTGAGTGGATGTGAACGCAAATGAGACTAAATAAAATGACATATGGGCTAACCCAAAACGGTAAGGAAATAAACAAACAATAAAGAAATTATCAGAATGGAATCAAACACAAATGAAACTAAGAGACCAATTGGTCCAACAATCTGTAGTTGTTAGCAAACAACTACAGAAAATGACATAAGGAGAAACATTATAAATTACAATCTGTGGCCCATATTATTGAACTGCTACTTCTCAAATCAAGAAATGATGTCATATCTAAACTGGCGTTCTGAGCCAACTGAAATATTTGACTTCCTGTTGAAACTGAACTAACTTTACCAGTCATTTTATTTTCACTCAGTTCTAGGTGTTTACCATCTATATCATAGTACTGCTAGCATTATTGCATGATAGCAACATGAGTCTGGTAAACCTTTAATCTCCAGACTGACTGGTCATTTATTGGTTGATTGCTTTAGGATTAGGTTTAGAGAATCATGCTGGATCAAAAGGCTGATGATTGGGGGTGGTAAAAGGAGAGCTTGGACCAGTGTGAAAACCTTAGTGCATCTGGTGATACGTCACATTTTGAATGGTATTTGTTTTTTGACAAGTTACTCAACATTTTTCATGGAGCACAAGCTTGCGTGCTCAACAAAAATACCTCACAACAAAATACCTCAAAATTTTTCCATAATGAGGATTTCTCCATCAAAATTATCTGCTTTTAAGTTGCCTGTTTAACTGAAGATGAGAACTTACTGTCGGAGACAAACCAACAAACAGATGTGATCGCGAAAGAGTGGATGTCTTTAGTTAAAGAATATGTTTAATTAAAAAACATATTAAACATACATTTAAATTACAACTTAATTACATTTATGTTGTAATTTAAATGTATGTTTAATATGTTTTTTAATACTGTTACTGTTGGAGGACACTAATTACAAATATTGACATACTTGTAATTACTGTCCTCCAACAGTTCCTGATGGAGGACAGTAACTGTCCTCCATCAGGAACTGTTACTGATGGAAATGCAGTAACAGTCACTGCATTTCCATTCCAAATGTGGACAAAACCTAGTGGATATTCCACTAACATTGAAAAAACACTATTCTGCAATTGCAGTGTTTCTATTAAATTATATATGTGATTTTAAAAAAAAGGGAATATGTTTGTTCATATGGTAAATCATTACAAAACATGCCGTGCCATCATCCTCCGACTACTTCCTGTCTTATTCTTTTTTGCTTCCGCCAGTAGTATCATCCACTACTGCTGTGTTGATCATGTGACTCGAGTGATGCAGAAAAAGTGTTTCCGTTGCAGTTTTGCAAAATAAACCAATTTTGATGGGACCAAAAAAGAGAACACCTCTTCTTGACGCCAAAACATAGCAAAGGACAAGAGTTTCTTTGATATTGCCATGGGTTGATTTAGCAAATGTATTTCCAAAAGTCAAATTGTGCAATTATATGGTTAATGGAAATGCAACAACAATGGGCATATTGTAACCTGTCCAGTAAAATAACTGCTTATCAAAGCAAAAAGTCTCAATGCTCAATGTTTAGTTCTTGGGCAGACAACAAAAGCCAATTTTAAGTCTGCCATGGGTTCTGGCTAAGAAATCAGTCGGAACAAACTTCCTATTCCACCAAAGCAGCACTGAGAGTCCTGGCCTCCTTTCAGGCCTGAAGAGTCCCATTCTGAGGAATCCCAGGCATCATTATGTTTCTTGCTCACATGTGCAGCTCAGTGGAGGTACTTTCTTCCCCACCGCTATGTCCCCCATCTATCACTGTGACATGGCAGCAGCTCCATGGCCGAGCAGGCATACTTAATCAATGATTCAGCATATTTGAAGGGAAGCAGGACCGAAGCAGAGCCGCAGCAGGGCTGCTGGAAGTCAGGCAGTGGAAGCACTGCTGTAGTTAAACTCTGACTCAAATGATCATCTGGAGATGCTAACAGAGCTGTTGGGCCACGAGCAAATCTAGAAAAATAACATTTGAAGCAGGCTGATCTTAATTTAGCCTTATAAAATATTACACTTTTATTTTTTGTTGTTGTATTAAATATAAACTGTTTTAAAAAAAGTGAACTTTTGCTGTTATGCATTTGAAAACATTATATTTGCTGGGAAATGAGATCAAATGAACTGTAGCATCTCACCATTTGGTAACTTCATTACCCAACTTTTCAGGTTTTATAGAAAGAATAACATGATAATGTAATATAAAAATGTTGTTCTATTCTACTTTGTTTGTTTATGTTATCTCTTTTTAATTTTTAATGTCATACTTGTATTAGTGGTGGGAAAATAAAAAAAATCTGATTAATTAATTAGTCTGTACGGAATTGGTATATTAACAAGATAAGCACCATTTTCAATTCAAAACCTGTTTTGCTGCTAAATTACTGTGTAAATAAATGGTAGTACCAGCCCTCAGTTTTGGTCCCTTGCTCTGCTGCTTTCAATCAGTTTGAGCCTGTGACTGTCTCACTTTTAGAGGAGGTGGTTGGCCACATTAAGCCATCAGGTTCCCCCCGTGATCCTGTCCCTCCACGATTTTTTAAAGATATTTTATCTAGCATAGGGCAGCTTGTTCTTGCAATTATAAATAGCAGTCTGTCCTCAGGTGTGGTCCCTGCTAGTTTTAAACATGCAGTAGTGCAGCTTAAAAAAACTGGCCTTGATCCTACTGTTCTGGCTAATTTTTGGCCTATTTCAAAGCTACCTTTTCTTTCTAAGGTTTTAGAAAAAATTGTGTAGTGCCAGCTGGTTTCAGCTGGCACTACACAATTTTTCCAAAAACTGTTGACAATGGCATTCTGGAGGTTTTCCAGTCAGGTTTTAAAACTCTTCATAGCAGAGAATCTGCTGTAATAAGAGCTTTTAATGACATCCTTCTGATTCTGGTGACCATGTTGTTCTGATTTTACTTGACTTAACTGCTGCCTTTGATACAGTAGATCACAACATTTTAATATTGCGATTACACCACGTTGTAGGTATTGGTGGCACTGTTCTTAAATGGTTCCGGACAGAACATTTTCAGTGAATATTAATGACTTTGAATCATCTGCTGCTTCAATGCCTTATGGTGTCCCGCAAGGTTCAATTCTGGGCCCACTGCTTTTCTCTCTTTATTTATTGTCTCTGGGTTCTATCCTCAGGAAACATGGGCTTTCATTTCATTGTTATGCTGATGATTGTCAGATTTATTTGCCCCTGAAACAGAAGGATGTCCATTTCATCAAGCATCTCCTGGCATGTCTTGGTGATATTAAAGCTTGGTTGGCCTTGAACTTTTAAAATTTTAATGAAAAGAAAACAGAAGTGATGGTGTTTGGGACCCAGTCCTCCTCTGTTGACCTGAGACATTTGGAGGTATATTTTAAACCTGTTATTACAGATCTTGGTTTTAAGGTGGACAGGGATTTTAATTGGACAGCCAAATCAGAGCCGTGGTTAAGTCCAGCTTTTATCATTTAAGGCGATTGGCAACAGTGAAATCTTTTCAGCATTTTGAAACAGTGATGCACCCTTTTATTTTGACTTGATTGGATTACTGTAATGCACTTTATCTGGGAGTCAGTCAGTCGCTGCTCTCACGTCTGCAGCTGGTTCAGAAGCTGCTGCACAACTTTTGACAGGAACTCAAAAGAGGGAACATGTGACCCCTGTCCTGGCCTCACTTCACTGGCTGCCTGTATATTTTAGGATTCATTTTAAAATTCTTATGTTTGTTTTTAAATCACTGCATAATCTTGCCCCGGCTTACCTCTCTGAGCTTCTTCACCCCTACATATCCTTTCGGTCTCTCAGGTCCGCAGATCAGCTGCTCTTAGAGGTACTGAGATCCAGAAGGAAGCTCAGAGGGGACAGGGCTTTCTCTGTCATGGGTCTTAAGTTATGGAATGACTTGCATTTGCAGGTCAGAGAGGCTCCTTCACTGTTCACTTTTAAAGCTTGTCTTAAAACCCATCTATTTTACTTGGCTTTCAACTTCAGCAGGATCTAGTTTTAAATTGAATGTTTGTTTGTTTTTAAACTGTAAGAGTTTTTATTTTTTAATTGTTATGTTGTGTTTTAATGTACAACACGTTGTATAAGCTATAGATGTTTTAAAGTGCTTTATAAATAAAGTTGGTATGGTATGATATAGTATATTCGTCCAACAACATATATATTTCTTGTTTTTAATCTGTTATTTATGTTCTTCAATCATTAGATTAGTACAAAGTGTTATTTTATCCATTCAGCTTCCCTGAGAACTTCTGATCATTCATGGAGCTTCTTTGGAAATTTGGAGTGTGTATGCTGACATTAGCATGTGTGACATCTGTGCTGCTACATGTTTAGCATTGAGATGCTACTTCAGGTTTGAATAGTTTTGTTTACTGCTTTTAGCGTGATATAATTATTTTTTTCAGCGCCCAATCAGTTTTTCTTTTTAAGCAAAAATAAAGTTCCAGTGGGCCAAGAGATGCCTCTTTGCTGTCTAATGCTTTTGTTAGCGGATGTTGCTTGTGTGTCAGGTTTATGGGCATTTCAGAGACTACAAAAGGTTCTGACTGGATCTGCCCCATTAAAAAACTGAGTAATTCCACTAAAAATTTGAATGCGTTAAAATCTATGCAGTTAATTAATTGAAATTAATGAGTTAAATATGTGGCACTGACCTGTACCAAGAGATTTAAAATGTCACAACGCACCTTTGACCTTCATTCCTTCTGCATACTGCCTGAACTCTCTGTCATGGATGGTTGAAACATAAACTCATCCACATTCGACATTTCTGCAGTTTCAACCTGCCCTCCTTTCCAGCAGACTCAAATATCTGGATGTTTGATCTGGTTTTGGGTTTGTAGGCTCCAGTCCTGACTCATCCCGACTGTGTTGGTAAAGTCAGAATAGGCGGAAATTTATATTTATTATCCAGACATTTTCACTGTGGCATGTTTTGTTTCTTAACTTTGCACTTGAGGTTTGCAATCAATCCTTAAGAGCTTTGGTGCATTTTTTCCCATAAACGGGCATTTCATAACTGCAGGTCTGAGCAGTTATAGTGCTGATGCTGAGCGTGTTTCTCCAATTTCTGTCATCTCCCGTGTGACTGCACACACAGACATGCACACACATACGCACACACGCACACACACACACACACACACACACACACACACACACACACACACACACACACACACACACACACACACAAACACACATAGCAAAACTGATACACATAGCTTAGATTTGTTGCACGTTGATCTCTAAAAATGGTGAAGCTTTCAGCTATTATTGAGTTGATGTTTACTACAGAAAGGTCACACCAAGTTATGTTAGTTATGTTGGGATAAGGATGTTTATAGTTTGCCTTTTTTCAGTTCAATTCAGTTTATTTATGTAGTGTTAAATCACAATAAATGCCATCTCATGATGTAAGAGGCATCTGCAGAAAAACTGCCATTTGGTGAATCTGTCTGTTCTTTATTTCTGGGGTTCAAGGGTCCTCATTTCTTCCTGTCACATTTAAACAATATTTTTGTGCTGATATATTGGCATTCCTTTTGTGGTGATATAATTTTTCAAATTAAAAATACCACTTATTTTTTATTTGTGGTATTAAAAACCACTAATTAAATAAGTCAGTGTTAAATATAAATAAGTAGCTATAGTTTAGTATAGTATAAACTATGGTTATAGTTTATACTTATAAATAAGTAGTTAAGACTGACTCAAAATAAGTGGTATCAAAATAAGGCCTTTAGTTAATGTAAAGGCCTACAATGCACTCAAACTCAGGTTGTTCCTGAATATTTCTAGTGTTGTAGAATATGTACATCTGCTGCTGCAGGGCATTAACTGGTAGCAGTTTATGTCTGCCCTCCCTCTTTGGCCCTAAGTATAAAATGAAGTCCTATAAATGTTGAATGAGTTTTGAGTTGAGCTGCATTTCCTACATCCTTGTTAATGCTCTTTGCTTACGGTTTTTGTCCCTGAGGAGACATCCACACACTGTCTTTATTATCTCTGATGTAACACAGCCTTCCCTGTGTTTGTGTCCAGCTAAAAGGTCGATCAGAAACCACATAAGCTTTGTTTACATTCAGTTTATTGCTGAGTGAATAATTAATGATTGGTCTTCGACTAGCCACTATGCTAGAAACTAAGGCAATACATAGAAAAAGGGATATTAATCAGAATTAATATCAAAAATAAGTTATGACATTTATTTTTAATTTTAACACATTAGCAGAAATGCTACATTGTTAGCTTTTATCGCCTAATGTAATTTCTACTGCAGTAGACAATCATCTTTATTTGCCAGTAATTTATCTTTTCTTGACGACTAGAAATTTCCCTTCATATTAAAGAGCTTTAAAAGTGCTATAAAATACCAATCATTGAATCTTTTTCAGAGCTTCTTACTTTTTTTCAACCAGATATGTACACATGTACATTAGTAATTATCATTTAATGACAACTTTGTTGTCCTTTAGCCATTTTAGCTCAGGCGAGAAATTGGTCTTGAGATTTTGTTGAGGAATTGTCATAATAATACAATTGTATTCTTTGAAGTTTATTCTTGAAATATTATCACTCATATTATTAAGAGTTTATTGTTGTCTTTCCCTACTTATTTTTGTATGACTTTGTCATTTTATTTTATTCTCATACAACTTTATTCTATGAATATATATTTTTTAATTCTTAGACTAGGCCTCATTGAATTGGCTCGTTCAAATTGTCATGAAAATGTCGAATATGGGTTGCATATGCGGAAAAAAATTGGATTTTGGTTGCATTACCTGCTGTCTACACTAACTTAGTGTATTTGGAAGAAGTAGAAGAAGAAAAAGAAGAAGAAGAAGAAGATTTTTTTTTTATTTTTACCAAAACCTTTATTTACAATTATTTAACAATGCACTTTCACATAATCATCAGGTCAAAGAAACTAAATAAAAAACAATAAATATTTACATCAGCATCTTGTTAAAATGTAGTTCTCCCTGATCACAAATATTGCACAATACATTATTAAAACCCCACAGTTGTAAAAAACTATTTAAATCCCTCTCTGTGGAAGCAAAACTCTAATCTAAGCCTGGCTTTTACATTACACTTCCACAGAGCCACCACATCGAGTTGAGGTCCAGCCTGCATTTTGTCCCGTCGAGTAATGTAAATTGCCATTTTGGCCTCTGCGATTAAATGGTTTAAAATGCGGGATTTAAAACTGGTGGCTCGACTGTGAGGCACACCGTAGATAAAAACAGAATTGGTAAAAACCACGCCAAACAGGCTAAAAATTCTCATTAAAAAATGTAAAAAACCAGTTAAACGTACACAATC
>CAEGAF010039921.1:0-12751 GCA_903067075.1 Micropoecilia bifurca | reverse complement strand
ACACACACACACACACACACACACACACACACACACACACACACACACACACACACACACACACACACAGCTCAGGGCGGCCCGCAGCGCCAGGCGGGTCGGCCGGTTCTGGTTCTGTACCGATGGGTCGAGGCCCAGACCGGCTCGGGTCAGGATGACGGACAGAGCCGCGTTCCTCAGCGCCGCCGACCAGCTGGGGCTGATGGCGACGGCGGCGCCGACGGCCGGGACGTTACGCAGCAGCAGGCCGGACAGCAGCATCCCTACAGACACACTGGGTCAGAACCGGGTCAGAACCGGGACCGGGCCAGAACCGGGCCGGAACCGGGCCAGAACCGGGCCGGAACCGGGCCAGAACCGGGCTGGAACCGGGACGTTACGCAGCAGCAGGCCGGACAGCAGCATCCCTACAGACACACTGGGTCAGAACCGGGTCAGAACCGGGACCGGGCCAAAACCGGGCCAGAACCGGGCCGGAACCGGGCCAGAACCGGGCCAGAACCGGGCTGGAACCGGGCCGGGACGTTACGCAGCAGCAGGCCGGACAGCAGCATGCCTACAGACACACTGGGTCAGAACCGGGTCAGAACCGGGACCGGGCCAGAACCGGGCCGGAACCGGGCTGGAACCGGGACGTTACGCAGCAGCATGCCGGACAGCAGTATGCCTGCAGACACACTGGGTCAGAACTGGGCCAGAACCGGGACCGGGCCGGAACCGGGCTGGAACCGGACCGGGACGTTACGCAGCAGCATGCCTGCACACACACACGGTCAGAACCGGAACCGGGCCGGGACCGGGTCAGAACCAGAGGCCTCACCCAGCAGCGGAGGGAACGGCGGCAGCGCCGGCAGGCGGACCAGACCCAGCAGCTTCCCGCCCAGAACCGAGCAGCTGAACAGAACCAGGATCCCAAACAGGTTCCCTCCTGGAAGACACTCCGGACCCGTGATGGACCAGGCGGTTCCGAACAGCAGCACCAGCAGGAACGCTGCGGCACAGACACGGTCAGAACCAGGCCAGAACCGGGCCAGAACCGGGCCGGAACCGGGTCAGAACCGGGTCAGAACCGGGTCAGAACCAGGCCAGAACCGGGTCAGAACCGGGTCAGAACCGGGCCAGAACCGGGTCAGAACCGGGTCAGAACCGGGCCAGAACCGGGTCAGAACCAGGCCAGAACCGGGTCAGAACCAGGCCAGAACCGGGTCAGAACCGGGCCAGAACCAGGCCAGAACCGGGTCAGTCAGGAGGATCTGACCTGGAGCCGAGCAGCAGGAGGAACGGCTGACATGTTTCATTACTGATTAACAGCAGAACCAACCATTTTTACAACATTATGGATTAGAACATTATGGATTAGAACATTATGGATTATATTAGAACATTATGGATTATATTAGAACATTATGGATTATATTAGAACTTTATGGATTATATTAGAACTTTATGGATTATATTAGAACATTATGGATTATATTAGAACATTATGGATTATATTAGAACATTATGGATTATATTAGAACATTATGGATTATATTATAACATTATGGATTATATTATAACATTATGGATTATATTAGAACATTATGGATTATATTAGAACATTATGGATTATATTATAACATTATGGATTATATTATAACATTATGGATTATATTAGAACATTATGGATTATATTAGAACATTATGGATTATATTATAACATTATGGATTATATTATAACATTATGGATTATATTAGAACATTATGGATTATATTAGAACATTATGGATTATATTATAACATTATGGATTATATTATAACATTATGGATTATATTAGAACTTTATGGATTATATTAGAACTTAAGTAACTTATTTTAGACAAATAACTGCAACAAGAGCAAATATGAAACATTATGCAGGAAATGTAAACAAGCATTTCATCCTTCAGATAAATGTCAGAATTATAATCTCATTTAAATAATAATATTTATCATCATGGAGGAAAATGAATAAAGGATTAAAACAAACAAGTCCAATAAATAAACGTAACAGAACCAGAACTTACTGCTGTCTGAAGAAAACTTTGTTTTCAGTTTAATTCAAACCTTCAGAAACACCAAACTGGGCAGATAAAGTTGCTTCATTAGGAGGATTTTATTAAAACCTGAAAACCTTTTTCTGTCCAAGTTAAATAATTATGTCAAATGAACAGATTTAAATCTGGACTCTGGATCTGGTTCAAAGTTTCTGCTGTTTGTTTCTGTCTACAACAGTAAAATAATTCCTCCGGTTTCTGTCAGCAGATCAAACAGAGAAACTTTCTCAGAGACAAACTGTCAGGAAATGAAACAGCAGAAACTGAAGGAAGTAAAAATTTAATAAAAAAGGTTTTATTACTCAGGAACAAACTGAAGGTTTTTACTGGATGATCATCTGAAGATTATCTGTGATAAATGATAATATTATTGATTTTTAAGTACCAGAATGATAATCATTCAGTAACAAGTTTTGATCTGAATGATCAACAAACTTTAACTTTGTAAAAAAACTTTTAAACTGAAACCAGAAGATATTTTAGCTCTAGAAGATAAAACAATAAAAACATAAACCATAAACAAACTGGATCATTTTTATCAACCTGATTCTAATCAATCATCTGATTCATTGACTATTGATTGTCGCGGCTCCTACAGTCGATCGGTGCTGATTAGTGCGGCTGGAAGCTGCTCCACTGTTTTTACCTTTGGTCAGCAGCAGGTTGAGGAAGCCGTTTGGACGCGGACATCTGTCCTTCAGCCTGACACAGCAGGACGGAGACGAGTCCAACGTCTGAGGACAGACAGACACAGACAACACACAGCTGGACTTGGTCAGGAGACAAAGGACACAGGACCGTCCTCTAGAGGACACAGTCAGGACCGTCCACCGTCCTCTAGAGGACACAGTCAGGACCGTCCACCATCCTCTAGAGGACACAGTCAGGACACAGGACCGTCCTCTAGAGGACACAGTCAGGACCGTCCCCTCCTGAGGACAGTCCTGGTCCTGATGATCAGACTGTTCTGGTATCATTGAACAGTCTAAGCAGAAACTCCTGTAGGATAAATTCTGGTTTCATGGATCATCTGAACTTATCTGAATGTCCTCTAAACGTCCCCAGATGTCTCACCATGTCCTCGTCCTCATCTGTCCTCCTGTGTGGCAGAACGCTGATCTCACTGTCCTCCTGGTGACCCTGAGCTTTACTCTGGACACACAGACAGTGTGAGTCTGAGAGTGTGTGTGCGTGTGTGTGTGTGTTAGGGTGTGTGTGTGTGTGTGTGTGTGTGTGTGTGTACATGTGTGTAGGTGTGTGTGCCAGTAAAGTTGGACTTTGTCCGGTTCTGGTTCAGCCCAACCAGCTGGTCTCTTCCTGGTCCTGGAGGATTGAAGCAGAACCAGAACTGGTTCTGGTGGTGAAACATGATGGAGATTCTCCAGAACCCAGCAGGTTCTGAACTGGTCCAGACTGGTGAACTGGACCTGCAGGAGGTTTCAGGCTGGTAGAACCAGTTAAACCTGAGAGGAAGGTGGAACATGGAGGAACCTAAGCTGGTCGCGTTCTGGGTTCATGGGTTTTGGTTTTCTGGTTTTCTAGTTTTCTGGGTTTCTGGGTTTCTAGTTTTCTGGTTTTCTAGTTTCCTGGTTTTCTAATGATCTAGTTTTCTGGGTTTCTGGTTTTCTAGTTTTCTGGTTCTCTAATTTTCTGGTTTTCTAGTTTCCTGGTTTTCTAATGATCTAGTTTTCTGGTTTTCTAGTTTTCTGGTTCTCTAATTTTCTGGTTTTCTAGTTTCCTGGTTTTCTAATTATCTAGTTTTCTGGTTTTCGGTTTTCTAGTTTTCTGGTTTTCTAGTTTCCTGGTTTTCTAATTATTTAGTTTTCTGGTTTTCTGGGTTTTTGGTTTTCTGGTTTTCTAGTTTCCTGGTTTTCTAATTATCTAGTTTTCTGGTTTTCTAGTTTTCTGGTTTTTTAGTTTTCTGGTTTTTTAGTTTTCTGGTTTTTTAGTTGTCTGGTTTTCTAGTTTTCTGGTTTTCTAGTTTTCTGGTTTTCTAGTTTTCTGATTTTCTAGTTTTCTGGTTCTCTAATTTTCTACTTTTCTGGTTTTCTAGTTTCCTGGTTTTCTAATTTTCTAGTTTTCTGGGTTTCTAGTTTTCTGGTTTTCTAGTTTTCTGGTTTTTTAGTTTTCTAGTTTTCTGGTTTCCTAGTTTTCTGGTTTTTTAGTTTTCTAGTTTTCTGGTTTCCTAGTTTTCTGGTTTTCTAGTTTTCTGGTTTTCTAGTTTTCTGGTTCCTGGTTTTCTGGTCTCACGGTGGTGGGCGGGGCTTCAGGGTTCTGGCGGGTTCGGGTTTTACCTCAGCCGGGTTCTGGTTCGGTCCATCCGCTGTGGGCCGAACGTAGCGCCGCGTAGCTTCTTCATCCATCATCTGAAACACAAGCAGGCAGTTTGGACCTCAGCCGGGAGGAACCAGAACCAGAACCATGGCCTGGTTCTGGTTCTGATGGAAACATGAAGATAATTTAACTCTCCACTGCAGCCAATCAGGTCCAGCTTTCTGCAGGAAGTTCAGGTACCAGGTAGATCATAGAACCAGACCGTCTGGTTCTGATGGGTTTACTGGACCAGCTGGTTCTGATGGGTTTACTGGACCAGCTGGTTCTGATGGGTTTACTGGAGGTTCTGATGGGTTTACTGGACCAGCTGGTTCTGAAGGTTCTGAATGGTTTTTGTTCCTGGTTCCTCTCAGACTTTGAAAGTCCAAACCGGTTTGTTCTGTTTGGATCTTTACTTGTTTTTGTATCGCAGATGAACAGAAAAATGCCTTTTTATTGTCTCTTTTTTAATAGATTTTCATTGACTGTTCAGGTTTTAATCTCCTTAATTTCTCGTCGTTAATCTGGATTTTCCTCCTTTAGAAACAATATGTTCCAGTTCCTCTTGCTCTTCATTTCTGCTTTACTTTTTTCTTAAATTTCAGTTTAAGTTCTGAAGGTTAATTGATAATAAATTGCCAAGTAGGAAAGATATTATAAGATGCATCTTCTACCTGATCCTTTTTGAACAGAAAATATAAAAGTTATTTGTCACATGGGCAAAATAATTTGTTTACATTTTATTTCTTAAGTTTGTTTCATTGTATTTCATTTTCTTTTCTTTTTTGATTGTTTTTACTGTGTTTGAAATAAAATAATAAAATAAAATAAATAAAATAGAGAGCCGGTCGGTTCCTGAGGTCCAAAATGTTCTGGTAAAGTTTAATCCTGTAATTCTTAGTTTCTGTATTTGAATGTTTTCCAGGTTCTTCTGGACCTTCAGTGAAACGAGTCAGGATGTTTTTAAAGATCAGAATAAAAATATAACATTTCAGAACCATAAAACCCATTTAATCTGAACCAGAACCAGAACCAAACATGTCTTAATAAAAATGGTTTTATAAGCAAAAAGTTTATAAATTTACAAAGAACTCCAACAAAAATGAGATAAATGTGTAAAACTGAGTTATTAAAATGTAAAATGTCCTTTACAAAGTTTAAAACTGACTTTGTTGATATTGTGACTAATTTGATTCATTTTGAATTTACTAAAATAAAATGAAGCAGATTTTAGTTTGTTGATTTTCCTTTAAATTTCAAATTTTATCAGCTAAACAGAATTAATGTTGAGTTTTAACAGAATTAAAGTTGAGTTTTAAAAAAATTAATGTTCAGTTTGAACAAAATTAATGTTGAGTTTTAACAGAATTAAAGTCGAGTTTTATTCAGACTAAAATTGACCTGATTTTCCTGTAAATAATAATATAAATATTTCAGGAGTTTTTCTGTTTTCTTACCTTTGATGGTTTGATGCGTCTGGAAGCGAAACGAGAGGAAAACTGAGTCAGAGAGAGAAGGAGAGAGAAAAAGAGAGAGAGAGAGTGTGTGAGCAACATGTGTGTGTGAGAGTGTGTGTGTGTGTTTGTAATAACTTGTGGGGACGATTGTCCTGACGCTGCGTTGTGGGGACCCATTGGTCCAGGTGGGACCAAAGCCTGGGCGCCACCAGGGGAAACCCTGTTCATGGGTCAGAGGTCAGAGTCAGGACTAAGGTGTGAATGGAGTTTTTGTTAGAGTTAAGAAAAGGGTAAAGGTCAGATTTAGGCTGTAGAAATGAATGGAAGTTCATGGAAAGTCCCCACAAAGGTAGACAGGTAGACAGACAAACATGTGCGAGTGTGTGTGTGTATGAGCAGCATGTGTGTATGAGCTGTTTGTGAGTGTGTGTAGGTGTGTGTGCGTATGAGCAGCATGTGTGTGTGTGTGTGTGTAGGAGCATCATGTGTGTGTGTGTGTGTAGGAGCATCATGTGTGTGTGTGTGTCTCTGTGTGTGTGTGTGTCCCTCTAAGTGCCACGTCTCTCTAACACACCTGCTATTTGTTTCTCCTCAGTATTAATGCCTGCAGACAAACAGCCTCCATAATGGCAGGTTTTCCTGGCTGAGCTCAGAGCTGCTGACGTCAGCAGAACCTGACCTGCGTCTGGGTCAGAACCAGAACCAGGTTCTCCAGAACCTGACCTGCATCTGGGTCAGAACCAGGTTCTCCAGAGCCTCCGCCACCTGGCCGGGTCGCCTGGTTCTGACTGCCCCCCGTCGCCCAGAGCCCGATCCGGATGAGACACCGACCTGATCCGGGTCTGGACTGTTCTGGATGAATCAGATCAGAACCGAGGACAGAAACGGCTTCTGGACCTGATTCGACCACCGTGGTTCTGGATCGACCCGGAAATACTGAGGTCATTATAAAGGCTGGATCAGAGACGGACCTGCTGACCCGGTTGGACCTCAGCAGAACCTGGACACAGACGCAGGTTTAATGACCAGAGGAGGAGACGTCCAGGAAACCAAAGGTCAGAGGTCAGAGGGATGAGCTCCATCTGCTGAGGTCAGAGGTCAATAAACCACCAGGATCTCAGGGCTGATATCAACATGATGGTTCATATTGACATGATGGTTCATATGAACATGATGGTTCATGTCAGCAGTCATAATATTTCTGACTTGTCTCCAGTCGGATCCGTCTATAAAAAGCTGCTGGTTCCTTCCTGTGTGGAGAGGAAGTGGAAAGACGTCCAGACAGACGGTGAGTCAAACATACTGGGGCTTTTATTGGAGCCAGAAGCAGAAAATACAGACAAACATTCACCAAAACACCACAGATCATGTCAGGCGCCACCTGGTCACCATGGCAACAAGCTGGTCAGGGCCGAAACAAGACGCAAAACACGACCTGAACTGGATGACCTCACACACACACAGAAACACACATGGAAACACACACACAGACCTGTGAGAAGCTCAACATACAAAACGCTGTAGAAAACACCTGAAGGAACCAAACAGCAGAGGAATGTTCTGGATGTTCTGGATGGTCTGGATGTTCTGGATGATTTGGATGTTCTGAATAGTCTGGATGTTCTGGATGGTCTGAATGTTTTGGATGTTCTGGTTGTTCTGGATGGTTTGGATGTTCTGGATGGTCTGGATGGTCTGGATGTTCTGGATGGTCTGGATGGTCTGAATGTTTTGGATGTTCTGGTTGTTCTGGATGGTTTGGATGGTCTGGATGTTCTGGATGGTCTGGATGGTCTGGATGTTCTGGATGGTCTGGATGGTCTGGATGTTCTGGATGTTCTGGTTGTTCTGGATGGTTTGGATGTTCTGGATGGTCTGGATGTTCTGGATGTTCTGGATGGTCGCAAACATTCAGCATCCACTCGAGTCCAGAACCCAAAACTTTAACAAGTCTGGAAACTAAAACGGATTCAGCAAAACGATGAATAATATTTACCAGAACAAACTAAAGCTAAACTTGATTAGCAGCAGTTCAGCTGTTTTCACATCTGATTATGGATTTTATCACCAAACTGTTTACAGCAAACATCCTTTATTTATGGAATAATTAAATATTTGTAACTAAAAATGAAAATTTCAACCATCAGTCAGACAAAAACACTGATCTCCTTTATTTGGGTTGGTTTGTGCCAAAAATAATACATTGTGCTGCTTTAAACTGTTATAACTTCTGGCTTTACGACTGAAGATGTTTGAAATGAAAATGTGAAGATGACTCACTTTTTCCTGCTAAAACAAATTATTAGCATCAAGCTATTTGCATTAAATGCTAACGCTCAGATAAAGTAAAACATGGTGTTCATTTTCATTTAGTTATTCTGTTTGTGAACACATTAAACCTCAATAAATGATTATGAATAAAATAAATCGGTTGGTTTTAACAAAGCTACACAAACATGGCTAATGCTAACAGAGCTAGCGCTAACAGAGCTAATGCTAACAGAGCTTGTGCTAAAACAGCTAATGCTAACAGAGCTAGCACCAACACAACTAATGCTAACAGAGCTAACGCTAACAGCTAGTGCTTACAGAGCTAATGCTAACAGAGCTACACTAACAGAGTTAACACTAACAGCTACACTAACACAGCTAGTGCTAACAGAGCTAGTGCTATCATTTTCATTTAGTTATTCTGTTTGTGAACACATTAAATCTCAATAAATGATTATGAATAAAATAAATCGGTTGGTTTTAACAAAGCTACACAAACATGGCTAATGCTAACAAAGCTACGCTAACAAAGCTAGCCTTCATATAAAACAGGAATATGGCGTCAATGTGCTACATCTGTGCTTCACATCACAGAGAAATGTTTTCATGTTAGTGATATATTTATAAATGAAATACAGAAATATATCATTTTACTGCATCAATTAGCTGATTTACTGTTAATATTTGTTTACATTTCTCTTTGTATATAATGTTGCTAATATCAGGTTTTACTGTCTTTTTGCTCTTGGTTATATGATAAAATATGAATATTTTAGATAAACCATATTAACATATGAAAAGCTGTAAATGTGGGAATTTCTTCAACGTTTCTGCCTGTCGTTTTCGTTCATAACTGTTTAAATGTCCCTGTGTTCATGTAAAGATGCTTCATTAGCTCAAATCATCAAATATTCACATGATTTTCAAAACGGGTTTTAAATTTTAAATGTTTTCAGTTGATTTTTCAACTGTCAACAGACAACAGGATGGTGAGCTTTGGTTACAGTCACTGCAGAGTGAAGCATTGTGGGAAGTTGAGTCCTCAGTGATTACAGTCAGGTTTCAACAAACGGCCTGAAATGGAGAGAATTTCAGAAACCCGAGTCGGAAGAGACAGGAAGGTGTTTCTGATCACTTGAGATTATTTTTAAACAGAAATGAATTTCTATTTAAGAAAAAAGTTCCTGTTCAAAGATCCTCCAGGTGTAAATGGAGGTTTTTCCCTCTGAGTTTGTTTTAAATAATTTACTGTTTAAACACCACAGATGGACTTTAAACAAGTTTACATTTATAAAAATAAAGATTTTAGTTTGACTGAAACTTTTCTGGAAACAAAATGGACCAGGATGTTTTGAAAACGCTCTTATTTTGAAAATAGAAGAAGTGGGACCCGCCGTTATTTACTGCTGGGACCCATCTGGTTGAAATGAAAACAGGAGGAGGTTCTGTGGGCCTGGCACAGTCAGTGACATCACTTCCTGCGGCGTCAGTCGGGCAGGAAGCTGTGGACGTAGATCTGCTGCCGGATCCAGGCGGTGAAGTGGGACACGTTGCTGTAGACTCCGGGTCCCAGCACCTTGCTGAAGCAGACGCTGCCCCAGGACGTCAAGCCGAACAGCGTCCAGCCGTCCTGCTCCTCACACACCAGCGGGCCGCCGCTGTCGCCCTGCAACACACAGCCGGTTCTACAGGCGGCTCTGACCCAGACGGACCCCGGCGGCGGCACCCGGTACCATGCAGGAGTCCACGGTGCCCGCCTCGTAGCCGGCGCAAAGCATCCTGGGAGTTATGGTCTTCATGTCGAAGTAGGACTGGCACTGCGCCATGGAGATGATGCGGACCTCACCTTCCTGCAGCTTGAAGGGCACTGAGGGCGAAAAGACGGCGTGAGACAAGACACAGCGTGAGACGAGACACAGCGTGAGACGAGACACGAAAACAGCATGAGACAAGACACAGCGTGAGACAAAAAACACAGCGTGAGACAAAAAACACAGCGTGAGACAAAACACAGCGTGAGACAAGACACAGCGTGAGACAAAAAACACAGCGTGAGACAAAACACAGCGTGAGACGAGACACAGCGTGAGACAAAAAACACAGCGTGAGACAAGACACGAAAACAGCGTGAGACAAGACACAGCGTGAGACAAAAAACACAGCGTGAGACAAAACACAGCGTGAGACAAAAGAGAGTGTGAGACAAGACACAGCGTGAGACAAGACACAGCGTGAGACAAGACACGAAAACAGCGTGAGACAAGACACAGCGAGAGACAAAACAGCGTGAGACAAGACACAGCGTGAGACAAGACACAGCGAGAGACAAGACACAGCGTGAGACAAGACACAGCGTGAGACAAAAGAGTGTGAGACAAGACACAGCTTGAGGAAAGACACAGCGTGAGACAAAACACAGCGTGAGACAAGACAGCGTGAGAAAAAAAACAGCGTGAGACAAGACAGCGTGAGACAAAAAACAGCGTGAGACAAGACACAGTGTGAGACAAGACAGCGTGAGACACTGAGGGCGAAAACACAGCGTGAGACAAGACACAGCATAAGGAAAGACAGAGCGTGAGACATTTATGGGCTAAAACACAGCATGAGGCGTTCAGGGTGAATCAGGAAACTCCGTCATCTACAAACTATTCATCATCAGGTTTCCTGTCTGCTGCATCACTGAAACATGAGGACAAACCAGGAAGGAGGACAAAGTCCACAGGGACAGGAGGACATTTGATCCCTACGGATTAAAATGTTTCATTGACATAAAGTGAAGTGGTGAACGGCTGAATGATGTGGGAACATTAAGCTGACAGTAAAGCTTCTCTCCTCCGTTTCCTGTCCAGGTTCAGATCAGCTGAGAAAAACAAGGAGTCATGTCATCATCTGATGAATGACAGGATGAAAACAAGCTGCTGCTGATAAACATGTTTGTTCTCAGATTATTAAAGACGTTATAATAACATCTCTGCTCCTGTTTTGGTCACTGACATGTTGTTGAATATTTCAGAGCCACGTTGATGTAATCGTCTAAATCTGATCACTAACATCAAGACTAACATGGAAACTCAGAACCAGCTGCACTTAAAGTTATTTCCAGATGGATCTGTAAACAAATCATTTCTAAGATCAAATGTTTCTGTAGAAAAGCAGCAGATGGCAGAGAAACCAGACAGGAAACATTTAAATCAGATAAATATACGAGTTTTACTGAGAAGTTTAATTTAAGTTATTTATAAATGAGACAGAGCAACATTTCCTCAGGAGAAGGAAATAAATATTTTAGAAAATTAGCCCTTTGGTCAGAATTAAATGTGGGGAAGAGACTCTGATTCTGATGAAGGGATTTGGACCCGGTTGGTTCTGATACCAGGCTGAGAGAAAATGATTAAATATGAAGTTAATAAACTGGTTCAGGAGAAAAGATGGAAACACAGGAAGGAAACATTTTAACTCCTGGAGGCTTTAAATGTCCCATCAGGCAACGACCAAATACAGGACAACAAAAACGGTTTGGGGACAAAAACAGTTTTGGGGACAGAAACATTTTGGGGACAGAAACGTTTTGGGGACAGACGCTCCGTGTTACCGTTGGACTCAGATCACCTTCTGGACCTGCTTTTTGTCCTCATGTTATTATAATGTTATAATAAAACGTGAACCTGAAGCTGATTAAAGACAGAATCTGCCTGGAAGGAAACATCAGAATCTGTGTATGTCTAAGTATATCTGTGGTTCAGTGTCCCCCGTGTCCCCTGCGTTCCCAGTGTCCCCGTGTTCCCTGTGTCCCCCGTGTCCCCAGCGTTCGCCTGCCCCCCGTCCGGCGACCCCGTCGCCATGGCGACCAGCCCCCACTCACTCCGGTTGCCCATGTGCCCCCAGCCGGTGATGTAGCAGTAGGAGTCCGGCGTGGGCAGCTGCCCCGGTCGGGGCAAACACACCGGCCCGACGTGGGCCGAATCCTCCACCTGCAAGCAGCCAGAACCGGTCAGAACCGGTCGGAACCGGTCAGAACCGGTCAGAACCGGCCCCGTCTGGGCCGCGGCGGCTCTGCGACCTCCGACCTCGGCGTCCAGCTGCACCACGCTGATGTCGTAGTCGACCACGGCCCGGTTGTAGCGCGGATGGACCAGGACGGAGCGGACGCCGCGCCGCTGGCTGTGGGCGCCCGGGTGGTCCAGGTTGGTCAGGCCCAGAACCACCGTCCACAGCTCCGGGTTCTCCCTCCTGCCGGACAGAACCGGATCCGGGTGAGCCGGGACCAGAACCGGAACCGGAACCCAGCCGGAGCCTCACCCCTCGAAGCAGTGGGCCACCGTCAGAGCCCAGCGCCGGCCGATCAGGACGCAGCCGCACACGTGTCCGCTCTGCCCGCTCTGCAGCGAGCACTGCCAGGGCCACGCCCCACGCCTTGACACCCGGCCGCCCAGGATACGCTTCCTCCTGTGAGGACGCAGCGCCGGACGCAGACCGCAGGCTGAGGGGGACAGGGGGACATAGGAGACAGGGGGGACAACGTCAGGACGGGCCGCGGGTCAGAACCGTCCTGCAGGAGACGGGTTACCTGGTCTGGAGCATCGGATGGACACTCTCCTCCTGGAGTGGCAGGCATGGCTGGAGGAGACA
>CAEGAF010039911.1:0-56267 GCA_903067075.1 Micropoecilia bifurca | reverse complement strand
ACACACACACACACACACACACACACACACACACACACACACACACACACACACACACACACACACACACACACACTTAAGTACTTGGGCAAACTCAAATGCTTCTCTCACAGGTACACACCCAAACACACACCATAAGTGTCTGGGAGGAAATTGCGGTTGTTTATAAACAATTCACTGACCCTGTGACGTGAACAGATTCACTGAGGAGTAATTTATGAGATCAGGGCCAATGCGTGGTTCTGTCGGGAGATGAATGGTAATGAAGACAAAGAAGGGGAGTTATGAGTAACATCTGTGAGCGGGACTGCTCAGAGCCGCACGGGCTCCACTGAGTCTTGTTGGCTGCCATTTCGGCAGTGACAGATTGCTTCATGACAAAAGTTACTAAAAGCCTCCTTGGAATACTCCATCAAGTGTAAAAATGTTCAGGAAACAAAGCAAACAAAGATAGATGGTTAATTTGTGATTGACATATCATCTTGCTTAATACAGATTATTCTATGCTAGCAGGTTTATTGCATTTTGAATAAGAGGCTGTGCCAAAAGTTTGAGCTTCTCAGGCGGGTGATTTACAGCCAGATGTCCCGCTGCACTGTGAATTCATTTTTCTTGGCATCAGCCACAATTTAAGACACACACTGATCTGTGAGAAACACAGCTAAACTCTTTGAAAATGTAATTAACCTTTTATTTACTTAATAAAGAAAGCCATGTCGTTTGATCCAAAGGCTACAAATACAGAGTTGTTTTATTTTTTGGTTTCCCATGAAAGTTTAAGTTCATGAAAGTAACTTTATCTCAGACTAAGATAGTCTGAGTAAACATAAAATGCAGTTTTCAAGTTATGATTTTATTTTCTAGGGGATAAATAAGCTAAACTGGTTGTGCCCCTTTACCAGCAACAACTACCATCAAGCATTTACAACAACTGTTTTTAAAATAATATCACTGGAGGAAATGTTGGCCCTCTCTTCTTGCAATTTCTTTTTTAAATTCAGCCACACTAGATGTATTTGAGTAGGAACCTCTAGTTTAGGGTCACACCACAGCACCGTAATCAGATTTAGGTCTGACCTTAAATGAAGCCATTGTAAAACCGTCACTTTTTGAAGGAGTCTTGCTGGGATGGCTTGGATCATTGTCCTGTTGCACGAATAACCTGCAATGAAACTACTACCACCAAAATGTGCCATAATTATAATGTTCCTTTTCTGAAATGCCATGTCACCTCTATGTCAGATGTATGTGGGCATAAACTTTACACAAAGGTTTATATCCACTCAGTGATTTTCTTGGAAATCACAGAGTTTTTATTGCCAATTCCACAATAAGCCTTTGTATTTTTTTTTATTTTTTATTTTGCTCAGCAGTGGTCTTGGAAGTCTCATGTGGGTGCTAGTGCTATTTTTTTCCTAGTTTCTTTCTTATTGTTGAACAGTGAACAATGATCTTAACAGAGACATGCCAGACTTCAGATGTTGGTATTGTTTTGTTTGTTTTATTTTGGTACCTGGTGGATTGAATAACTGATGTGCTATTGGAATCATTTTTAATAGCTCAGTCCTAAGAAGGCTCATCACAACTACATGTTTTCTCATTTGTGTACCTTTCTCTGACATGTGAAAATAGTTTCACATGTGACGGTTTTGAGCTTAACCACCTCCCCCCAAAAGGCTCAGTTTGAGATATGGGAGATTAATCTTAATCTCATTACCAATAACGTATAAAAAAGATGTTTACATAAATGCAGTAAAAACAAGCACCCCAAGTTTGGTGATCAACAAAAACCATCGGACAGAAACTACAGAAGAAACTCACTAGGCTGAGAATTGTCTTTGCAGCATCGGTGAAGTCATGATCTATTTAGTCAACAAATGTGCTCTGCTGCATCTCGTGATTCGCTGGGCCTCTCAGTGGTAATGGTTTAAGCAATATTCATTGCATCCCACTGCCTTGCTCTGAGGTGCAGTCACACTTCAACTGCTGAAAAATACAATCACCCAGTCAGTACTTGGCTCCCCATGGTGCATAAAGTCACATTAAAGATACCAGCTATAAACGCTGCCACTGTGCCATTAATAAAACCTGAAGAGAGGGAGCTAACTGTGAAACTGTGCTTATACCTAAAGTGTTAGACACCAACCAAGAAATCACTATCTCTGTGAATTAATGTAAGCCTTAGTGTGCACCTCATCTTTAATTAAATTATAGAAACCTCATTTAATGTAATAATAAACTTGTTACTTATGCTGATTAAATACAGTACCCACCATGCTTATTGGCAACCAGGGTGAAGGTGTGTAAAGAGGCTTAAAATATATTCCACAGTTATTGCATTGGGATAATCTCACGCTGTAAAAATGCGAAGAAAATAATGTCAGTGCATTTATTCAATAAGGATAAATATGTGCTTATACCAGAGCTATATTTAACGGCTGGTGTAAGCCTTAATGTAACAATTCCAAAAATTAATTCAGTATAAATCCACCTGATTTATACTGACCAAATATTTGGCAGGCATTTCAGGAAAAAAACGTTTCCTGTCCGACATTGTGAATGTAAAAGAGATTTTAAAGCGCACTCGGTCTTACTCGGTTAAATAAAGTAGTAATAATGTAAACATAAGAGGGTTGATAAATGCAACTGTAATCTCAACTGCAACTAGTGCTGGGCAATAAAAAAAATCCCATTAAGATTTTGAAAAACAGAAAATTTCAAATCATAAAGGGGGGTTGTAAAATTCAGTGAGACAGATGATAGATGAGGCCTAACAGGAAAGACCTGGGGCCACCATTACAGTTTTTTTACAAGATGGAGAAGAGATTGCCAACAACAGTATGAAATTTGTTAGCATTCCTTTCTGGCCTGCTCAAGTTTATTTATACTTGAACAGCACTGCAAATGTAAGTTTACAAACAAGACAAGAAAGTTTCTATGCTAAGCCATAATATGCTGGAATTCTTAAACTCATTCACTGTTTAGCTTAAGACGGTTTCTGAAAATGAAACAAATCAGTTTTGATTTGATGAATAATTTATTACTTACCTTAACTTGTTTAAGGTTTGTACTTAAGCTGATTGCTTCTAAGAAACTAGAAGTGTAATTTGAATATTGATCATGATGAATCAGTCAACGGATGTAGTGAGTAGTTCACCCTCTACAAAGCTAAAAATTCAACATTATTTTTTTATGTATTTTGCTATTTTGTTGCAAATTGTGATTAAATGAACAAGAATCCTGCTGTGACAAACCAGACTCAGTGCATGCAACTCAGAGATGGCATAGGAGGGGTTAGTCTACATAATGAAGTACTGTGAAGTAATTTATTCAAAGTACAACTATTTGTTTTATTTTCTTCTTCTAAATTAAGAATTGTTCTTACAGGGATACACTTTTATTCTGAAGACAGCTGGAGAAAAAAAGAGCCTGAACAAAAACACCACTGGGTACCCTAACCCTAACCCATGGATAATTTAGCAACAACAACGGAAGAATGTTATAGGACCATGATGCACTGTGTTACACAGATTTTAGTTCAGACACTAACTACATATCCACTGGTGACCAACAAAGCAACTGCTCTGTCTTTCTAGACTGCCAAGGACAATCATAAAGAAGCCAGCACTTCTTTTTAGCACACTTTGGAAAAACTTTGTATTTTTGCCAAATTCTGCAATGGAGATTCATAATTATCACAGTCTGCTATTTTTTTTATAATAATGACCTCTGTTTCAACTCCAAAAATAATTTATAAACGTATAAATTTGCAACAACAGAAAAGGTGACGTTCTTTCTGACTTTGACAAAGATCTAAAAACAGGTAAAACCCACAAGACCTGATTTAGAGAGAATTTTATCATCATGTATTTTATCTTCCTTATTCCTGCTCATCTTTCACTGTTTGCATATTTGTGTGTTTCCATTTTGCCACCTACTTAGGTGTGGATTCACTGAAATTCCCCCATGGAGGGACAAAAAGAAGTTGGTTATTTGCTATTGCATCGATTCTTTTCTTATAAATAATAGATTTTTTTTACAGTGACAAACACTGCAGGTGGGTTTGGAGTAAAACAAAGGATAAGTCATGCCCACCATTAAGCATGGTGAAGGATGGGAGATGCGTTGGGAAAATCTTTCTGAAAAAGAGTGTCGGAACCACAGACATAAATACATAGATGCCTCATTGAACACTAATTCCTACATTACGTCGCTGCCATCTTGGATGTGGCAGTGGAGTGATGGGAGGTCCCTAATACATGTGCTGTGTGGACTTGTTTAAACGCCTTACAGTACAAGCTGGATCCACTGGCATTACCTTGCCCTGATAAGAATGAAAGAAAGCACATGCAAATGTGTATTTGTCTATAATGACATTATTTGTCTATAATTTTACGAGCAGAATTTCTTTGCTTTATGGCCAGTACCGTGAATTCCTGTGGTGAAACTAGCTTCTAAACAACCAAGAAATGATTTCTGTGTAATAAATTGGACTGAAGTAACTACTTTACTCTGATTGTTATTTTCTTAGCTTAGCTAAAGTTTTTCATACTGTGTAGGTTTTCTAACGAGCTAATGAAGCTAATGAAAAAACGTTGTTACAAGGGAAGTTGATTGAAAACCACAGACTTTTGGAAGGACAGGTCAGTCAGGATCAAAGCTGGAGCTGATTTTCTTCAGTCTTCTGTTTCACAGCTCAGCTTCATAATGTCGATGTTTAACTATGCTGTAAGGATGCTACAAATCAGTGCCCCATTATGCTGAAAATATGTTTTTTCTGAATGTGAAGGAATCATGGATGTATTATATATTACTCTGATAGATAATTTGTCTTGTATCCTTGGCTTTAGCCTGTTGTATGATATCATACTACTGAAATAAACAAAAATTCCTTGTTTTAAGGCCTTAAGTGTGACTAGTGTTGTGTTAAAATGATTGGCTCTCACTCACCTCCAATTTTTGCGTTAAAAGCCACACCTGCACCACATATTCCGTTGTTGGCTATTGCTGCAACTTCGCCTGCACAACGAGTCCCATGTCTGTAAAAGGAAAAAGGAGATTTCCATGAAGGAAGACAATAAAAAAACAAACTCTCATATATAACTGCTAGATACAGTTTGCAGCAAAGGATCTTTTTAAATCCCTGAATTGTGCAAAGCCTTTCAAGAAAAGTGCAAAAAGGAAAACCTCGCTAGTGATTAAAGACAAATACTGACCCATCGGTTCTTTTGTAGCTGCAGATCTTTTGTTATTTTAGCAATAAAAGCACAAAGAGCTTCGACTTTTATGAAGAACATCACAAATATTTTAAAGCATAAAGGCAGCAAGATTGTTTTTTCTTTATACAAGACAAAGAAGACAGCAAGAAAGGGTCTTATTGTACTGTTGCACAGCATTAAACTTAAAGCTTGCACTGAACTTTTACTGCATGAATTATCCTCAACAAGGGAATATAGCACCATCACTTGCAAATAAAAAAAATATTTTTTTTTTTCATATTTTTCTTCAATTAAATTGCAACATAATATTTCTCATTGCTTAATGAGTTTCAGAAGAGGTATGTACTATAATCTTGCTATGCTATATTTTCAAAAACTTTTATTGCTCTAACAGCTTACGTTTTCACGGAGTTGATCTGCGCATGCTAACTTTTGGTTCAGCTTGTGGTGACAAGTGAGTAGAAGAAATGGGTGAATAACACCAAATGAGTTGTCAAAAAATGCAATAACTGTGAATAATGGATTTTAAATTTGAGTGACATACTTTCAAACAAAGTTTCAACTGTGCCAACTCGTTTAAAACCTGTGGGATGCAATTTCATTGGTGACTTTATGAAAGAAATAAAAGATGTGAGATCTACAGTAAGCACTTGTCAAACATCTCAAACATAAAATATTTAGAAATCTTCTGTTAAACACAAGCAGTTCAGGGAGTTTGTCCTTCAATTTAGAGAAGAAAATATAGGAAATCGTTTTCTCCATCATGAGAGTTTATCGAGGAATCCTCTTCCTATCAAAAAGAACGTTGGGCAAACACACAAAGAGCTGTCAAGAACTACATAGCGTCTTGGCAGAAACTGGCCACAGGCCATCCAAAATGAAATATTTAGTAGTGGTGAACTTGAATTATTCACAGACCTTCATTAAATCTTTCAACCATGAGCAGAAGAGATCAGGCAGGTATCCAGGACAGAATCCTCTAGCTGTCAGATTCGCCAACAGTCCACAAACAAAACAACAACAACACTGCCTTTAAAGTTTTTGCTGAAAGCTGTGTTTACATCTTTAAGATGTTTTCAGTGGGATAAAAGTGACAGTATCTGATTAAAAAGAGGGTGTCACGTCCTTTTAACAAAGATGTGCTCTGCGAATGTTATTTCAACAAAGCTAATTGCATTAACAGTACATTTTTAGACGAGCCAAGAAAATTACCCACGTATTAGACGAGCCAAAGAACATCACCTCGCCTTTTGTTCTGCCAGCCTCCCTGATGATAAGGCAGAGGACAAAGTCTTTTCTCAGGGTCGGCGCCCAGCTACACCTCCAGCTGGAATCCTGATTAGACTGTACGGCTCGGTGATGTATTATGAACTTCTGAACTCAAAAACCTTTAAGCACAGAAATTATTGCTTTATTGTACAGCTCAGTTTTTGTTGAAAACGCAAGAAAAAAATGTGTAGAAGCAGTAAAATCTTTCTGCACTATAATTTAAAATGTCATCTGAGCTGTCAATAAGCAGAAGCGTTAAAGTGGCTTTAAAAACAAGCAATCAATGTGGATGACAAGGCTTGTTTGCTACTGACATATATGGCCCTGCTCAATGAACTCTGGACAGATGACAGAGTGTAATACATCATGGATGCAATTAGAAGCTGATTATTCTCAACCAGAGGTTAAACGTTTCACTATAAGCTATTTCATACTGCATTAATATCACCACTTGATGGAGAGGTGACATCTAAATTCATCTTTGTTCCCATGGGTGAAATATATTAGATGGTGAGGACAGTTAACGAGGAGCGAGCAAATGTTTTCAATGAGCGAAAAAAGAAAAAAGAATGTGGCGAAACTGTCTCCAGAACGGATCTTTTTAGGTCAGGGCATATCTGTGTGTATGGGAAGTGGCAATCAGAGGTTTCAGAGGGTACCCGCCTTCTTCCTGTTTAATCAGAGACAGTGATGTGCCTACTCACTGGATTTAGACCCAGGGTGGTGGGCCTGATAAACGTCTAGAGTCCTTACAAACTCATCTTCAAAAACAGGACGGGTTAGTATGTGCAGAGATGTGCTAGTGGGCGGCTAATTATGCTTTTCGACAATTTTAAATTTCTAAAACTTTTTTTCCTCCACAGAATAAACATGAGCAGGAAAACCTTGTCAGCGGGTGGAGTGGATTGATAAAGAAATTTCCAAACAGAATTTTAATCTGCTGTCACATTTTTTTCTGTCCTGGTTTCATATGTTATTTGTTTACTTACAATTTAAATGAAAGTCAAGTAAAATTAAAATTCTCAAGTGGGATGAAGCATGTACTCAATAAGTAGGTTTTTTTTCAGTTTTTTAAAAGGAAAAAAAAATCTCATTTCTCATCAACCTGTGCAATGCAATAATAATAATAATGTAATCAACATAATGACATGATCCAGCCATTGTTACATCTATGTAATTTTATAGGAGTAAACTATATAAAGTAATTTGGGAATTCTACAGCATTTGATGCATACAAACATTTTGCTGGAGAGTTATTCACTTATTGCTTCATATTTTTGTATGCCACTGGGACCCAAGGTGGATCTGCAATGTCATATTTGGGCTAATAGATTTTATTCTTCTATTAAGCATGTGTGCACTAAAAACAAGCAGTGCAATACTGTTCAACATTTTTTTTTGCCTTTATGTAGAGGTGCAGTTTCTATTCATACATTTGCTGTTTGAAAAAAAGGAAAAATATTTTATATGTTTCATGTGCAGCATAATTGATTTACTTGCAGCTTAAGAATATAAAATGAGTATAAAAATCAGCTCTAATTTAAAAAAAATCTCACACTGTTTAGCTATTATTTAGCAAAGGCCAGAGTGCCTGGAGCTTTCAGTGATGGCCAAAATAATACATACTCATGTAGTGTGACCAGCCAGATGTCTTCTGAATTTGCATTTTCTATTCAGCAGCTCTACAAAGACCTGTAGACTACAATACTACAACACATTTAATATTTTTAAGGAATCATCTTTAAATCTTTCCAACCATTGTTGAAATCCACATGGTGTTGAGACATTAACCAGATCCAGGAATGAAAGAACCAAAACAGACATTCAAAGTATGCAAACTGGCACATCAGAACACTGATTTTTGGGAGTCAAGGCTGACAAGGAGCTGATAAATAATATGGATCTGATAAAAAAAGGAGCAGCAGGCTATATTTCCTCAGAGTTGCTAAAAGGAACCACCTCTCTAGGAAGCTGCCCAGGGCATTCTGTCATAGCTCTATTGAAAGTGTGCTCACATACTGTGACATCTCTCAGAAAATTATTGGCTGTTCTGTTCCCACCTTGGAAAAACTTTAGGTACTACTATCTTTCTGAAGCAGGAAACGCACTTAAGGATCAGACACACCGATCTGAAGAAGCACTTAGAAATATGTTTTTTTACCCAAAGACGAGGAAGAAAAAAAAATCATAATGTTCCTGCACATTACCCCAGGTTCCAGATGTGGACTTCCAGCAAGTGTCATATTAAAACCTTTTCTCATCAGGGGGTGCAATACTGTGATTACAAAGGACCGCTCACAAGTAGCCCTTTGTTAATATAAATGTCATTAACACATGACATTTAAATTGTCATGTGTTAATGCTCTACGTGTCAATAGTATGGTTATATTGAATACATTAAAACATGTGTTCTGATGAGGTTTGTCAAATTAATGGTAAATTCAACCCTTTTAGCCGGTATTCAGCATATTTTTGATCAAGCCCCTTCTACATAAAAAAATATATATATATTGGTGATGATGAAGTGATCCAAGTTGCTTAAACAAATAAATTCTCTAATAATATTCTAGTTTATTAAATACAACTGCATATTTAATTAGTTGGATCGACTTTAACGACCCATAAAAGCCCAAAATTTTTATTCTTACTGTCTGAGGTATTAAAGCTTACTGAGAACTCTGGACATTTTATTTCATTACCACTGCATAATGGTAATGAAAGAAAAGAGTCAGAAAAATGTGGGCTAATTATAAAAGACAATATCATTCCAATTTTTAGCGATAGTACAGCAATTATAAATATTCTTGATGGTCATGCAGTCACAGACTTCATCCCAATACATACGCAATACAAAAAAAGCTGTGACTGACTCATAGATACTTCATCAACTAGATTTGACTTGATGTTTCACTAAAAATGCTTCTTCATGTTCATAAAATATATTTCTAAGTACGCCAACGTACATCACACTTACAGGAGCTTAAATAGTCTTAGATTAAATATCTGCATATTCATTGTTTCATCCACAACGGCAAAGAAAAAAGGCTTTGTGCTTCAGCCAGCACATATCTTGAGACCAAGGAGCCACAGATGTCATGCCAAGCGGAGGATACAGTCAGGACCAGCAGCTTGAACATGAAGCCAGAGGCCTGAGAAGAAATGTACGGAAAAAGACCCACACACCAAGATCCAACCGTTTTGTATATTATCACAGTGTTTACACCCATGTGCGTATCTGTGTGTGTGTGAGAGTGATTGAGCTGCATTGAATTCAGCTAAAACAGCCAGACAGCTTAATATATCCTAGAAGGCAAAGACATGCCAGAGCAGACAAAGGCGTTTATGATGGAGCCACAATTCATTTCTTTCAAATGTCCGTGAAATTAAATGGTTTTCAGGACACTTTTTTAATGCCTCCACTATGTATAAATTAGAAAAAACAAGGTGTCAAAGGAATGAAGGAAAGCATAAGTTTGGAATGACAATGTTTAATTTCGGACAACAGACGTGGGGAGAAAACAAAACACTTCATCATCACTGTAGAGTGAGATGACTACAGTAAACAAATCATTAATATGTGAAACGTCTGCTTGCAAAAGCTAAACAGATTTACCTAGTGGAATAAAGACTTATCAGAAAGTTTATAATAAAGGCTGCTGAACTATTCACACAGCCAATGTGACCTTCCTTATCTTATGAGTAGGAGTAAAAGTGACAAAGTGAGGTAATGCCTTTATCTCTCCTCACCAGGACAGCCCACAATATTCAGCGAAGTCATTTACTGGCCATATTAATCAGGGATGGAGACACATCAGACAGGAAAATCACTCATGACATGATATAAAGTGACCACACACAACAGAGAGGAAAACAAAAAGCAACTACTCAGTCTAATAATGGAAGCGGATCGATTCAATATTTATATTCTCATAGCATTCTCCTTAACAAAAAAAAAGTGGAATTCATGGCGGAGATTGAATTTGATCTGATCTTGTTAACATCAGACATGTGACCTGCATCTCTAGCGGATCACTATAATACCTTGTTCAGATCTGGAGGTGAGTGGATTACCTTAAATACAGGCATGAAAACACTAAATATGACTGGAGGATGCATTTACTTTTAAACGGGTTGATCTCGCCACATCAGTAGGGGGTCTGCAACACCATCAGCTACATTCTTAGAACACTGTGAATGGAAATACCCACTTGGTCTTCCTGATGTGCGATCTACAACCCTAGAGTAAGGCCACACGCCAGCTGCATAGTTTCCAGGAGAAAGATATCTTTAGAAAGCGGGGCTCAGATCAACTTGATATGACCTATTCATTATTATGCTAATTTCTGCAGCTACAGTGAACAAAGTAGCTGTGATTGGAGCTCAAAAGCCGCGATCATTCCTTGTGGTCCTCAAACTTACCCTTTAACTCACCCTCAGTGTTAAGTCACTGAAAATTTTTCTGCGGGTGTGTCAGTGCAATATAGCATAACTAAACAGGGTGAATTGGAGCCTGAAGCTAATTTGTTGTTTAACATTAAAAGAGGCACACATATTATGAATACAATGTATTCCAGACTATGGAGACGCAATTCAGATGGAACTTCAAAACTGATTCTGAACTCAAGCTGGAGTTTAAAAGCTTCAGCTTTTGACCTCTGCAAAGACAATTATTGTTACTCTAACAAGATCAAATGTAGAGTTCTGTCACACTGTTTTCCATTTAAGTATATATAAAAAGCATGTTAATTAAATGTGAGGAAATTGGGCATATTTTGTCAAACATGAAGTCTTATTAGAGGTATGTTTCACTTCTGCTTTGGATTGAAAGATGCAGAGTTCAGTATTTAACTGCATGAGAAGGAAGAATGCTATGTTTGCCTTGATGTCACTGTCTACTTTGATCCACACAGAGTTATAATTTAACTAAATTAGTTAAGTTCAGCTAAATTAGCTAATTTAATTAGAAAGTAAGTCAGGTTCCCATTGGTTACAGCTGCTTCAATCTTCATTGGTGCAGACAGAGCTTACTCTTAGCACAGCATGAGATTTAATAGTATAATTGTTTGGTATTTGCTGCAAGATTTTAGTAGCAGTTAAGGGTGTTCTATTTCAGTGGTGCATATGTGAGAATATATGGCATCCCAGAGTTGTAATTCTCATGCCTTGGAGTTTTTAAGTCACATTCAGAAAAATCACATCTGCGGTAATTTTTTTGATGCATAAAAAGGTGATTACCTAAAGGATATGCAGTAGTGTGACAGGAGTGTTAATTATTTCATGCTTCTTTTTTATATCATATATATGTTGAATTAAAAAGCTTCAAAAATGGATCTAAGAGGTTCTAAAGAAGTTTCCATCCTGTTTAATCTGTTTAAATAAGAGAGCCAAGACACTAGATGCACTATCATGTCAGTTAATCATTAGTAGACTTGTTTTTGTCCAATTTTTTTATTATTTATTTATTTTTTGCTCAGCTGGCAGTTAACAATGTAACAAAGTGTTCATTTGCATAGAGAGTAACAAGTTACAGATGTTGATGCATTTTAAATCCATGTGTGAGCTCACTTTCATAGAGCTGTCTACCTGTGATTTAAACTACCAGGATTAGTGATGAAACCACGTCTAACAATTTTTGTGCACAAAGATGAAAACAGCCGGGAAGCTTTGAGATGTAATTGCTAAAATCACAAGAGCAAACGATGGGGGACAACAATTTTTGCACCTGCTTAGATATTCAGGTACTAATTAGTAATTTTTTTGCACAACACTGTTGGTCAGTACAGCAGCCAAATTTATCATTTAAAGTGCGTGTCTGTGTAGTCTATGTGTTTAATTGAAGGGGGTGTTATAGCTGCCTGAAGCAGATCCAAATGATTATGGCATAGCTGGCTCAGTTGTTAAACTATATGGATACAGGTGGATGCTGGTTTGGCAGAACAATTGGCATGTGCAGGAATCTGCAAAGAGAATAATCACACTTGCTTTAAATGTGGTTTGTTGTTCATTCTGTTAGCTTGTTTTAAAATTTAGAGAAGGGGAACAAAATCCAGCCTCCAAATGGATTTTGAGTTGCATTTTGATAATATTTATAACTGGAAAAACTTCGATCTATCCATTTGTGATAGAATTATGAGCTATTTTCTCTAACCAGGTTATACATTGGTTTGTCTTTATGGCATTTTTGAATAATTTGTATGATTAAAGAAATAAAAATGACATGAACACAAAAGATTGCCATATTGTGTGGTAGCACTTTTGCAACAAACAAGCCGACAAGCGATTTCTGACTTTCATAATGAGACATCTGCATTTGCCAACTGATAGTTTGAACCAATCTTCCTGAGCAGACTGTCCAAGCTGTCTCAGGTTTGAAGGGTTGCCCTTCCATCCGTCTGTCCATCCACCCACCCATTATCTTACATGCTTATTCCCGGTAGGGTTGTGAGGGGAGCTGGTGCCTATCTCCAGCAGTAAGTGGGCGAGAGGCGTTTGTATATCCCGGACAAGTCGGGTTCCTTCTCAACACTGTTATTTCCAGATCTTTCCATAGATGTCCAAAAGGATTCTGATCTGGACTTATTAAAGGCTATTAAAAATCAATCTAGCAATTTCCCAAAGTCCAGACCCTGATCTTGATGCACCAGTAAGTCCAGTCATACAACCCACAATGATGCCAAATTGACTTAGTTCTTTTTACAGCAGAAACAATTTGTCAGCAAATCCACCAAGCTGTGAGTTGAAAGTTCATAGTGCAAAGCAGGACAAGTATGCTTGAAAATGGACTATTTGGAACAACAGAGAAGCTTATGTTTATGTTCAGCTCAGAGGTTAGTGTAGTTTCCATTCTAGCAGTTTTATCTTCAATGTGTTAATGGTTAGTTGTTATTTCATGTTGCCACGAAATTATCCAAAGTTTCTATATAAGATTCACAATTAGTCAAGTCTTCGTTGAAAGTGAATTTAATAAAAGGTGTATGACTGTGGAGCAGAGGTCAAGCTGGACTTTTCCCACTGTCTGTCATTTTGATTGATGGGGTCAAAAAAATCCAGCCAAGGTACTTCAAACCTTTTAAACCTCTACATCTGTTATGATGACTGGGGGATATTTCAGAGTTTCTTTCAGCTCTGTTACTGATCAATTAACTTTTTAAAACCGAGTTTAAAGTGTCTGTCATTTTTTGACATCTTGTATGAAAGCACAGAGGCAGAACAGCACATCATACATATTCCACCAATTATATTCCTCTTTCCTGTAACACATATGTTATGAAGTCAATCTGACGAATTGGTGTGATGAAGGTGTACCAGTGCGTGCTGCACACTGCTGGTACCAATGACGTTAATGTCACTAAACCGATCCTGTGATGCCTGCCTGCTGTGCAAACAGAGCATGCACTTAGTGCTGTGTGAGAAGCGTTGCTATGACACTTATAGACACAACACTGTGTACAAAAAGGAGCAGGCAGATATGTTTACATTTCTCATTCACAGTTCAGGAAACCATTCTGTACTGTTACAACGCTAATTTCTGATAGCAATTAGCGTCAGAAAACAGCAAAAACAAATTAGGATAGAAAACATCACTTGTATTCAGGCACAAGGAGCTGGTGTCTATCTTCAGTGGTCGATGGGAGATTTGGAATCTCCAATAAACACCAACATGAATGTTTTTGAACTGTGACGGTAGGGAGGAATTAGGGAGGATAGGGAGGACATTTTGTTTCAGCCTCAGAAATGAAATGAGGATAACTTTCTCATTCATATGACGCAGTTTGTCTTTCACTGAAACAGAAATATTTTTAAATACATATATTTTTTTTATACTTCAGAAAATAGATTATTGTAGCTGCACATATTGCACACTAATTAAGTGTCTGCTTGTTGCTATAAAGGACATGAATGTTAAGATATGCATCACCATGTGTGACTAATGTCTAACCGATGCTTGGCCAAACAGTAGGATGTGTCTCTTGGCATTGCTCTGTTGGTTTATCTGTTTCAGAAGCACTGAATAGAGTCCGTTAATCGAAGCTGCCAAAGCGATTAGGCTATTTTCTGCCTTAACTCAGCTCAGCTGTGGCCTTAGGCAGTTCTGTTTCGAATGGTTACACTGAAGTGCCAAGTAAAAATCTCTTCATTGCAAGGGTAAACAGGATCTGAAATTGTCACATAAAAGACAAGATATGACAATCCCAATTAAAAAATGTCAGCTCAGAACACTTTTAGTCTGCATCAAGGTGCTAGATCAGGAGGACTGACCAAGTTTCTGCATCAATGCAACTGCCTGCGTTGCCTTAGATTGTAAACTTTTCTCACCAGTCAGCTCTACACTGAACCTAATTGCATTGTTTTATAATTAGGACTACACTATTGAAATTGGGATGAAAAAAAAGACTGAATCCTCGGGGATGATTAGATTGAAAGAATTTACACATACAAAGAGTAAAAATGTCACCTATTCTTTTCTGGCAAACAGCGTAGGCTTTGTTAAATTGAATGAAAAACATCCATGGACATCACTTTTCAACTCTTGCCACAGAATATTAATTGTGTTTAAGTGTGGACTTTGATTTGGTCATTCTAATACATGAATATGCTTCAATTTACACAGTATTTTACTGCAGCACACAGCTCTGGGGTAATTATTATTATTGTTATTACATCAAAAACTGAGTACTCTCATCCTATGAGTATTTTCATGGTGCACTATTTTGATTCAAATGGTATGAAAACCTTTGCAAAGCACAGTAACAAACAGCAATATTAGAAGTCTGGTCAGTTCATCATCAAGCAAAGGCAGATATTTACTCAAAATGTAGTCATGAAATTTGAAACTACAGGCAATTTTGACTTCCCAGATCACCTGATTTACACACCTCCACTTGTTACGTGCAGGGAACATGAAATCTTATTCTAAAAGAGGAGAAGAAGACCAGAAACGTGGGAATGAAATTTATACATCCTGCTTTTTGAAGTGTGACTCTTCTTAAAATAACCAAATGAAAAAATTCAAGCAGCAAAGGAGACTTAAATAACTTCAAATAGCCTCCCACCTTTCAATGTAGCCTACAAGGAACACACAAATGCCTCAACGTACAAAAGCATGTGTAAACAGGACCTTCTTCACACTGAACAGACGCGATTGCTTAAACATCCTATTCATCAGTATCTGGTCAGCAGCGCAAGAGTAATATTGACCGACTCTGGGTGATCAGTAATGCTTTGCAGAAAGGGGTTCGACTCAGGACTGTCACCTCCAATCACCATTGGCTATTCATTACCAAAATGCACGACAAACGGTTGCTTTAAATCACGCTGTTCTTTTCTTTGACAAGATTCCAGTGAGAAAAAAGACAGAAAGCCAAAGGATTTTGGTGTAAGAATGAAGCCCCTGCCAGCATCCCCTATGTCTGCCTGGCAGTCTAGAAAACAAACAAGCTGTCCCAGATAGAATAAACAAGTCGGAGGCTTACAAAATTACAGCATTCAAGCAAGACAGAGGATGGCAGCTTTATAAATAATAATTGACAGATTCAGCATAAATAGGGAAAAGCATTTTGACTTTACACACAACTGCACGAATAAACATAAGAAGCATGCTGTGTGTGTTTACCTCGTGACATGTTTTCACCTCACTGGAGTGAAATAATGAACATAAAAATCTGAAAAACACTTTTGTCAAACTTTTAGGTGTGGTGCCAAGTGACAAACGAGGTCTCATTAGCTAAGCGAGATTTGTTTCCGTATTTCCGCAAAGACGTTACATACGATTCCTACAAACCAGATACACAAACAAACATTGAACTGAAGTTTGTCTATTTAAGAACATCACCTGATCCTTGAACAAATGAGGAAAGATGATCTCTTATGTAGAGCCAAGCAGACACATAATGTACGTGTATGAATGCGAATGCTCGAGGAATTCCAATTTTCTGGAAACACTGCATTGTAAAATGCATCAGAAAAGAAGCGAACAGCATAGAGCTTGTGCAACCCGGCATCTCCTGCGTCAAACACTGAGGCAGAGCCACCAAGGCAGGAGACCTGCGAGGAACAAGTCTCCTTTGACTGTGTACTCCTTCGCTGTGTTTCATCTTGTATCACTCCCTTGGTGAAACAGATTTATTGCCTCCATGTAAACCTGGAAATTTATGCAGCCGTGGTTGGGGCGTATTGTAGCAGGTGGCAGCGATTTTTATTTATATTCTCACAAATAATACGAATATCATTTCCGTAACTATTATGTCACCAAGAAGGGAGTATTCAACTCCTGTTTTTGGTATAGATTTCTTTGCTGTCTAATGTTGTGGTTGGAATTCAGAAGAGACTGATGTTGATTTTCTGCCAGCTAAAAGCAATTTGAAGATGACTAATGAATTTAAAGTGCTTTAAGACCTATTATACTTTAGAGTTCATGATTCTTTCGACTTTCTTAATCTATAGTTGGAGTTGTTGGCAGTCCCAGTAAACATAATAATATTTTATTGCAGCATCATAATTTTACACTGTAGATGTTAGAAAAGTCCAACCTTTAACTTGAGGGCATTTATTCAAGGGGGAAAAATATATTGCAACCTCTAACAACAACAACAACAAAAATACGGAAAACAACTTTTAAAATTTATTTTACTTTTTAATATTTAATTAGTGTCCAGAAATTTCTGTTGAGCAATGCACAACTGTAATTACTGCAGTATTCAAATGAGGTGACACAGACGTCTGTTTCTTTTAGCCACAGGTCATTAGCCTGGACAAGGCCCCATATTTATCCCACCACCATGCAGAGGGAGGAGTGTCTTAAGGTCACAAAAATCTCTAAAATTCAGTGTCAGAGCAAGTTTGGGGGAGGGGAGACAGAGAAGAGTGTATCCAAGTCTCTGTATAGCAACCATTAAATGGTTATGTGGAGTTTAACAAATTGCATTGGTATTTTAACTGACGCCACTAATCTCGAGGTTTTCTGAAACAATAACTCCCAGTGGGATTAAGAATGGTGGAGATATGCAATGCTGTGGGGCCCTGTCTCTTGTAATGCTCCTGGGAACCTAATGCATCATTAACTCTTTAAAATGTATGACATCTTCAATTAAAAGAAAAAAAATCTGGTGAATTTTAGCAGGAAAATTGACAATGGCAGGTTATTTTGATAGTAAAACAAATCAACACACACATGTTTCACAGAACCTAAAATCAGCGTCCTTCGGTGGCCATCTCAATCCTCAGGTCAAAATCAAAGAAAGAAGATAACTTAAGGATCGCTTTAAATCATAGTTTTGCATTTTATTTTATTTTTTTCAGTTTTTGCAAAGAGGGAAGTATATCTAGAATGTATGATGGGAATGAAATTAGGGGTTCATAAACTGTTGGCACTCATGATTTTGTTTAAAAGTAATAGTTCTTAACATAGGATAGGATTTAACAACACTAATTATGCTCACATTAAAGGTTTTATCATTTTTGTGACATATGCTGCTGATGTAAAACATACATTTTTAGCATTATCATCGATCTGCGTCAATAAATGTGGCTGCTAGAAAACGTTAAACAAAGCACAATGTGAACATGTTTAATCACTATTTAGCAATGACTACATGAAGACAACTGTTAATGGGGATGTTCATTTTTTCTAGTGAAACAAACATTTTCCACTTCAGAAATAAGGGGATTGATGTTTTTTCCTCTCCATTACCTAATCTCGGCATTTGTTAATTAGTCAATGCTAATTCTGCTTTCCACTCATTACTGTATCAAACATGTTTAGATGACGTCAAATGAAAAACAGCGTCTTAAATGTCAACTCTCTGAATGGCTGCAAGGCTTAAAATATTTCTATAATTAAAGAGAAAAGTTAACCAGTACCATAAGGATAGTTTTCAGCCAGCGATGCCTCCTGCGCATGTTTTCTGGAGCATTTCTGAACCATTTAATGTTTGTCTTTTTGCTGAGCACTTTCATGGCCAGTGAAACAAACAGGCTTATGCCACCAAGAACAAAACAATTTGCTGGAGCAATAGAAGCATGAAAACACCTTTCTCGGTGTATCTTAATGCATTACATATTAGCTGCTGCCCCTTTAACAGTAAGACTGTAGTCAGCATTAGTATTCAACTGATGACTGGTTCACTTAAAGTGAAGGATGCCAAGCTGTGTGGCATGTCAATCACTTTCTAATAAAGGCTGTTACTAAACCTGCATGTAAGCATGTGGATCTCAATTATTGGATTCCTAAGGAAAGTTCCCTGCAGGTGCTAATAACTCTCCATAGGAGAGCTAGTGGGACAGCCAGGAAGTGTATGCACTGAATACAATTGAGCAAAAGAAAGGAGTGACCAAATAAGCCAAAGTCTGGGTTTGCGCATAATTAATGTGATTGTAGAAAGACACAAAACATGCATAATGATAAAGTGAAGTTTTAAATTACTTAATGACTTTCAAGACTTCAAAGTCAAAGTGTTTTGCTCGATATCTGACGGTTTATAATTCTCTCAGGGTTTAGACAGCCTAAAGTCACCGATCGGAATTTGTAGATAATTCAAGTGTAATCTGTACAAACCTGAACCCAAAGCAGTTATTGGGTGAGGGGCAGGATCTGTCCATCACAGGGTAACAGAGAGGCACGCAGAACAAACAACCGTCATGAATGAACAGGGGGAATAACCAAATGCCAAGCAGAAAGACCCCAGGCTGGAATTCAAACTAGTGCTTTTACTATTCAGGGGCAATAAAATTTCTTTGAGGAATTTTAAGTTTGAATTAGTTATAACCCGTATGCTGCATGAGTCACTGAATAAATGGTAGTAGAAGATAAGTCTGTGTAATGAATAAATTAAGTTCTCTATGATATTCTAATTTATAGTGATGCACATTTAATGGTGGTAAATAAATTGGCTAGAAATGGCTCTACATTTCTTACAAAAAGTGTTTTTGTCAATCTTGCTACAAAACGTGAAAAAAAAGAAACGTGAAAAATAATATCTGCAGCTAATACTGCCGTACAGGCTTCTGAAAATAGTTTTGCTCTCGCGGTTGCCGTGGGCAGGAGGTGAAATCAATCCTGATTTCTTCCACCTCAGCCCAGTCCAATACGTCTGTATCACACTGACATCACAAAGAAGAAAAGGAAAAGAAAAAATAGAAAAGGACAAACATTTTCATGATGAAGCACAAATTGATTACCTCACCACACCAGCCTGTCCCACAACTAAGCCTGTTCCTCTTTCAACAATAACTGTCAGCTCAAGACAGAGCATCTCCAGAGAAAAATGCTTGGGACGAGAATTGAAAAATCAGTCTAGCGTGTCACCAATATAAATGAACGTATCTGAGTGACTCTGAAAACTGCCCACCTCTGACTTTCCTCTGTGTTTTGTTGTCCCATGAATATATAAACTCATTTTGAGGAGACTCTGAGCATTGTTCACTGATGACTTGTTTCACTCTTTGCTCATTTACATAACTCAAAGGGTATCATATATGGATGGGGTCTATCCAAACCATAACCCCACATGCTGTCGACAAAAACGACAACCCTGTGCTTTTAATTTCATGCCTGTAAACCAACAAAGCCTAAAATAATTGCTCTGGCAATTTCACTGACAAGGGCAGAAAGAAGCATTTGATAAGTGTGTCACCGTGTGTGGATATGAGAGTGTTCTGCAGTAATAGCGGGGCACACTTTGGGAGCTTAAGTGAACCAGAGTCAGGGAGTTATCCCTCCCAATAGTACTTTGTTCCATCAGCAGGACAGAGTAGGATCTACAACACACTGACAGAGAGAGCCGAGGTCGCTCTGGATGGCTACTCGCACTGTTGTCAAGGGCAAGAAACAAAGCATAAGGTCTAAACCGGCTGATGCTACTAAGAGAAGTACGCACAGCAGAAAAAATGATTAAATGTCATACATGGGCACATAAGGACCAACTGCAAAACAAATTTGCAGTAAATGATGCATTAATGCATGAAAGAACAAAGAAGTAAACCGCCAGTGGGGCATTTCATTTTCAACATCCGTACAATTTCAAGACCAACAACAAAAAAAACAGACAATAGAAAATATAATTTATACTGCAGGATGTTACAAAATAATAATAAAAAAGTTTTTTTCTAAAGCTCACAAAAAAATATTCAATGTTCAAGCCACTCAAGTGAGAAGAGAATCATAATGACTGACACAAGAAGACCAGAGCAATAGTAAACGACCATCAACACACAGATGTGAGTTTCAGGTAAACTTGATGGCTTTTGTAATCACAACACTGGAGAAGTCAATCAATCAAATTTTATTTGTACAGCACATTTCAGCAGCAAAGCATTTCAAAGTGCTTTACATCAAAAAAAGGAAAAAGAAGTGACATTTAATAGATTCCAGTGTCTTCTGAACCGTTTCCATCAAGTCTGTTAGACTTTTGCTGCAGGGATTACAACTTAAACATTAAACCTAAGGAGCATTTCAGCTCAAAAGGAGTTCGACCTTAAATGTCTCACAGCCAGAATGTACCTCTGACAGTCCACAAACCGTGATGGATGATAACGTGAGTGGCGAGGCTGAAGCAAACAAAAGTGATGAGGACAATAATCGTCCTTCACCAGGAAGATGAAGAACAATTTCATTTTTTACCATCACTGTAAGTCCAATCATTCATCCAAATCAACAACAACAACAAAAAAGATTTCACTAGAAGGAGATTAAACTTTTAGCGTTATGTAGCCCGAGCGCAAGGGCTAAAGCTGACAGAAAATCTATAAGATCACATGAAGAAAGCTGCGGACAAGAGACGTCCTCACAATTTAAAAGGCCTGGAGATCTTTTGCAGGGAAGAGTGGGCATAAATTATTACATTGAGATGAGGGTTGCTGATAGTCTCAGACCAAAGACGGCAGAATGCACCTTCTTAAATTTTTATTATTTTCAAGCAACAGCGGATCTGTTTGTTTTTTCTAGTATGTGATGTATGTCAGACTAAAGGAGGAAAAAGTTTGGAAACAATTCATCACAGTCGCAATTGCTGAAGTCTCAAAAAACACAATCTTAGCACCTTTCTGTCCACTGTTAAGAACCACTGAATGTGAGACAGCAGAACTGTGGTCATAAAAATGACATACAAATCTACTGTAAGATCCATTAGGCTCCCTGCAAACTGCATAAGAGGCACCAAATGCTTTGCCATCATTCTTCAAAGTTGTGGGAGATGATGTATTTCCTAGCAGGATACACAGAGGCTACTTTAAAATCAAATCTGGCCATTACACTCGGCCACTTCCATGTGTTTGTTGTTGTTGTTGTTGCCAAATTATTTATAAATCTATACAGAGTTCTTACAGGCTTGTGTGTTTTATTGCAGCTGAAGGGAATACAAATAAATCCAACTGAAGAGCAAACATGAATACAAATATAGTAAAAGCATGACTAGCACTTTTAGAACAGTAGCTGTGCTTAAGCTGTGATCTGCTTATCTTACAAGAAAGACTGTGGAGTGACAACATCTTGCCATTTGCCTTGGCCCTAACTACAAGTAATGATGAGAATAATGATGTACTTCTCTTTATGCATTCAAGGGTTTCTATTTTCTTATGAATTTATATTTTAGAAGCTTTCCGCAGGGTCCTGAAAGAGACAGGAAAGAGGATAGCAATCAAGTCATTTCAAATTTCTCTTCAGGAGTTTATAATTAACCTTTAACCCCTTCCTATCTTTTTGGATTTATGAAGGCAAAGTACACACTATGTGTGCCATTGGTTTAATGAAGTACCACCAAAAGTAGTTTTAATGCAAACAGTTTTTTTTTCAATTCTTAATATTGTTTTTTTAAAAATGTAGACCAGCAATTTACTATACAAAGCTCAAGCTTACTATGTCTCTATTTCTCTTCAGCTATTTCACAGCTTTTGACCAAATGCAAGTGAAATCTATAGTCTGAAGCCACAAAAGGAAATAAATAATACAAAAAAGAATTGTGGCAGGCACCCTTGAAAAGAAAAAGAGCGGGGTAAATCCTGCTGTGCATTTTGGAGGTGGGAGTAGCTTCTCATCAGCAGGAGACCTCAATGTTTGTGGAAAAAGAGGAGAAGATGGATATTTCAGATTGGTCCTTAGTGGAGCTATGGCTGTGCATGATTTAATTGGGACAAACATGTTTCAGTGTGATCACCAAAGGCTGGAAAGGGAAAAGTGTGAGGCACAGTGAGGGGAAGAAAACAAACATACACTGTATAGGCAGAAAAAATCTGTGAGGATGTGGCTGCAGGGCTGTAAGGACTCAGTCAGTAAAGGCTGCTACAGCAGTTGGGCTTGTGTACAGGCAGAGAAAAGAAAAGAAAAAAAACAGAACAATCTTTAAGACTCAGCTGAAAGGATGAACCAATGCATTACAACAAGATGTTAGTTTTTAAATGGATATTCAGATGGGAGAACCTGAACTACAGCCTGAATGGTGATGTATTCCCACTTGGTGAAACAAGAGGAGAAGACTGCCCAGAAGTATTTTTATTCTGACATATTGCACTCAAAGAAGGTTCTGGGTTCGATTCCCGGCCCCAGAGTTTGCATGTTCTCCCTGTGCATGTGTGGGTTTTCTCCAGGTACTCCGGTTTCCTCCCACAGTCCAAAAATATGACTGTTAGGTTAATAGGCCTCTCTAAATTGTCCCTAGGTGTGAGTGTGTTTTTGTGTGTGCATGGTTGTTTGTCCTGTGTGTCTCTGTGTTGCCCTGCGACAGACTGCTGACCTGTCCAGGGTGACCCCGCCTCTCGCCTGGAACGTTAGCTGGAGATAGACACCAGAAACCCTCCCGACCCACTAAGGGACAAGGGTGTAAAGAAAATGGATGGACGGATGGATGGATATTGTACCCACTAAAAGCAAAATCAGTCGTATATGTCTTGTAGTGTTTGGTTTGAATTACCTGTTCTCATTTCGCTGTGTGTATCTCGGCTGGGGGTCAGCATCTCCATCATTAACATCGTAGCTTGCCTCATGGTCCTAAAACAGACATGAAAGAGGATAGCAATCAAGTCATTTTAAATTTCGCTTCAGGAATTTATAATTAACCTTTTACCCCTTCCTGTTTGGATTTTTGACTGAAAATTGTTTGGATTTATAAAGGTAGCTGCATGCTACACGCTGATCACAGTGTGTCATCCACTTCACTTTTTATTCACTTATCAAATTCTTTCATATAGTTATAATTTAGGTCAAAGCAACCGTAAATGAAGTACAGAGACAAAGCTTAAAAGAAATGTGAAGTAAGAAAACAGATGAATGACATTGCAAAATGCACTGTGCAAAAATTCAAAGCGTGTAAAATTTAACTGGTAGTCACAAATAAGAATGCTTTTTATTGACAATAGTGACAAAGTGGTGCATAACTGACGTGGAAGAAAACTTTTCAAAAGCTGAAGAGATCAACAGCTCAGGTAGAGGAACCAGCTGGTCAACAAACAGCGATTGATTCCAGAAATCAGAATGTGATGTGCTCAAATGTGTTGGAAAAAAAAACAACAACTATTGTTTAATATAAAAAAAAAAATTATGGTTTACCAAAAGCCATATAAAGAAACCAGTAACATGTGGAACAAGATATTGTAGTCAAAATAAAGGACAATCTTGAAAGAAAATTAGGAGAAGCTGCAGCAGATTTGAAACTGTGCCAGAGATTCACCTTCCAGGATGACCCTGAAGAAGCAGCCAGAATTTAAATTGAATTGCTTAAAAGTACAAAGTACATTTACAAGTACATTGAAAATAATTAGAATATTGTTAAAAATGTAAAAAAAAAAATTCACTCATTTCAGAAAGTGAAACTTAATAGTCACAAAGATTCATCATGAATTCGGTGAAATATTTCAAGCCTTTATTTCTTGCAATTGCTATGATTCTTAGAGACAACAAAGCCTCCTGGAATCTGTCAGAAAAATACTGAATCTTATGTAATGTCCTTACAAGGATATTGTAATCTGAAAGGTCAGGCTTTCAGTAGGTCCATATCTATGCATGCAATAGTAGGTGTGACCTCTTTTTGCATGACCAAAACAAAATGCAGAAGAATAGGATATAACAGATTAGAAATATCTCTTAATGTTTCCCAGTGTGGAATCTCTCAGGTGTACCAGCAGCAAAGCGAAAGGCAAACAGAGACATATCGATTCACTCAAAGCTGTTCCCCCAAATACAAGAAAAAAATAATATACAGCTATCAAAATAAGCATACTTAGGTTGAACGAAATCTGCAACTGAGTAGGATAATTTAATTAAAATGTACAAAATATAATTTACAATAAAGGAAAAACAGCAGTTATGGCTGTTATAGCAGCCATAACAGCTGCCATAACAGTTATGGCTGCCATAATAGTTATGGCAGCCATAACTGATTGTGCTACTTGTGTATCACAGTCACAAGTAGACCTGCGATTGTGCTACTTTGTGCAGGTAGGATGCATCTCTTCACTCCTGCAAGAGCTTCATGCACGGGGTGGAAAACATTGTGCAAGAGTGGGGCTGTTTTTTGCCAAAAGTCTTTCTGTCCTCCACCACCTACACTTGATAAGAGGGGCATCTTAGGTCAGTCCTGGCCTTCCCGTGTAACTTATCTTACCTTTCTCAGTAGTAGATTAGCTGCTGCTCCACCAATATACACCATAAGATGGATGATGCCATCACAAGGTTCAAAGCTCCAAAAAAGATGAGAGGCCCCTGAACTCCAAAAAACTCTCAGTCTTAGTAGGTAGGATCTGCTCTGACATTTCTGTAAAGAGCATCAGTGTTGTATACGGCATGGAGGTGACCTGCCTGTGGCTCCACTGAGGTGGAATGGATGCCTATGTTACCAAAGCTGCGCTATGTCATAGTTCTGGCATGCCTGACTGCTCCGTCATCCATCGTTCCTCTGCTGCACCTGCAAGCTGCTTCTCAGCAGTAATCAAGTTATTCCCTGCACCTGTTTTCCTACCTTTATACGCACCTCTCCAGCATTCCTTTTCTGCCTAATCACAATCAAGTTACTTTTTCTGTTTTTTCTTGTTTTGATCTTGTCGGATACCTCACTGACTTTTTCTCGACACCAATCTTATGTCTCATGCCTGATCCATGGATCAGTCTGTCTGCCTGACCCTTGCTTGTTCCACGGATCTGCCTCTCACCACAGTGAGATCTAATGTTGGGGGTAAAAGATGCTTGTTCCACTCAACATTGTGCCTGTTGAAACATCACCACACTCTCATCTTACTTTATCTAAGAACTAAAGGCTGCTGCTCATCATCCCAATCCCTTGCCGAGTCTCTGAAAAGGTTAGTGACTCATGTTTCTGAGTTTTCTGCTTGTCACTGGCTCTACAGCAGCCACTAACCCATATCTCCTTTTTCCAATTCCCCTGTGAGTTTCTCCAGGAGTTTCCTGTTTTTCACCAGAATGCTTTTTAATAAATCTTTGAAGCTATACTTAAATTTTGGCTCCCCCTCTGTTACAACTTAGGTCATCTACATTGTTGGGTTTGGTGTCTCTCATCTTCATCTTGACAATATCCCATAGATTCTTCCTGGGGTTCAGGTGAGGAAGGTTTGCTGACCAATACAGAACAGTAAATATCACTGTCAATATTTTGTCAATCAGTTTAACTACATTTGGCCATGCGGACAGACCCCAAGTCCTGCTATGAAAGGAAAATAAGCATCTCCGTAATGATTATCAGCAGAAGTAAGTTCTGTCAAATGTTCTTGTACATGACTGAATTGACTGTAGACTTCAGGAAACAACAACACCAGAGATTTCTCCCCTACACACTTTTTTCTCCCACTCAACTTTCTATGAATATGTTATAAGTTGTTTTTCAATATTCAAATTTTCTAAAGCACTAAATTCTACGTTTTCATTATCTGAAAGTCATAACCACCAACATTACAACAAAGGCTGCAAATACACTAAAGGAATCTATAAGATTAATTTTATGAAATGAGTGATTAAAAATATTAAACCTTTTCATAACATTCAAATATTTGAATGTACTGTTGAATGTTATAATGATCCAAGCCTAATTGAAAATTGGTGGCAAGATTTGAAAATTGATGTTCATAGAAACACTCAATTTATTCTGAATTTGGGCCATTTCGCAAAGAAACACATCTCTAGATGTGCAAAGCTTGTGGAGGGATACACTAAGAGACTTGCTGCTGAAAAGGCAACATAATTGGGTTTTACAATGTATTGATTGGGGGTTGGATAATGAAGAATTTTGTTCCCATTTACAATTCTGAGCCACTTCATGTCGGTCCAACACACACACACAAATCTAAAAGGGGTACGAATTTCTGAGGTATCGCTCATAAAACCAATTAACCATACAGCAATATATGTAAATATAAAGGCAACAAGGCAGAAAAATAAAGGAAAAGTGTTTCAGTATTGTGCTCCCACACTAAGAAGCTTGATCCACATGAAAGAATCCAAAAAGCTGCAAACTCTCATCCTCCCAGTCAGGGCTTAAAAAGTCTGGGAGGATGAAATCCTTTGCCCTGCTGTGAGCATTGACTTATGGTGTAGTGATAGGAAATAATGAGATTTTTAATGTAGGATGAAAACTGGCCATTAAAGGCTTTATATGTGATAAGTAGGATTTTCATAGGGAGACAAATTGGGGATGCTAGCATAGGAAATATGTGATCACTCCAGAACCAGTCAATACTTTGGTTGGGCAGGTTTGAGCCTGTTGTGTGGTATTTAGGGAACTAATTGGTCCCACAGCTAGAGCAGAATTTAAATTGTTCAAAGTACAATAGACAAAGGCATCGTCCAGTTTCCCTGGATCAAATTTGGACATTTTTAATTATTTAATTTATATAAGTGTGGAAAAAAAATCTATATAAAAAAATCTATATACAGATAGATCAAATTCATTTAACAATTTTTCACTTGTTTGAAAAATATTTAATAAATCACATCTAACATTAAACAGTGCACTATTGCTTCAGTTTTGTTTATTTACATTTTACAGTGTACAGGCTTGCATGTTTATGTGTTGGAAGCAGAAAGGGGGCTTCAACCAGGGACCTGTTTAGGTAAGAATCACCCCTGCTTGCACTGTCAGCAGCACACTGAATATTCACAGCAATGTTTAAGCACTTCATGCCTAAAAATAGTTTGTCCTGTGACCTTTTTCATCACAATCTGGAGTTTATGTAATAACAACAGGCTCCAACAGAGCAGGTCAGATTGTGGCAATATAAAGGGCAGCTTCATGACACTGGAAAACACATGTTGCTCACCCGTTAATCTTACATGACTAGCAATACACCAGGGTGCAAAGACTCATACTGAAAATAAATAAAACATGGCTGTAACATATGCAATTATAGATAATGAATGTTTAAACCCTAATGTCACTAAGACAATGCTTTTGACTTTAATACCTCACAAACCAAAAGTAATCTTCTCTGATTTCAGTTCTGTTTATGAAAACAGAGGATTGCTAAGAACTAGTTTATCTGTGTACATTGTAATAACTGATTTGGGACAAATTAAGCTGCAGTTGCACCTGTGCATTTAGCATTTTTAACTTACATAATTGCTGTGGAGGTCAGGATGGTCCTTTTCGATCCCATCATCCAAAATGGTCACCACTACGCCTCTCCCAGTGTAGCCCTGAGCCCAGGCTGCTTTCGTATTCAAGTCTTGATGTGTTGGATTGGACTGAAATAAACAAAAGCCTTTTGTTTAGATGTCTATTTGCTTTGAGCCACACTTCTCAAACAAAAACCAGCAGAAAGTGTTTGTCAGCGACAGAAAAGCTCAAGTCATCTGCAAAGAACCCCCTTTATTTAGATCACTGAAAAAACACAGCAATGTTTAACATGAAAGTACAAAATGGCAAAAAAAAGAAAGACAACTTGTTGCAGTTCAGCAGTCCTTTTGAAAGTATTTGGCTCTTGACGTAAATAACAGACTGCGAGCTTTTAAGTGGAAGAAGAGGGACACAAAAAGGGGTTAGAGAGTGGCTGATGAAAGTCGTACTGTGAGAGCTATAAGGGAAAGTAAGCACTGTAGGTGGAAGAGGTGGTTAAAGATAGACTCACACTCAGAGAACAGAAAAACACCCTCCTAAAACTACACTGTTCTGTGCCATGCATTCTTTGTACAGTCCATACAAGTCTTTTATTTAATCATTTCATTTTCAAGCAACCATATCACATTGGCGGTATAAAGACATATGCAGTCTGTGAGGCGATACTCAATACTGGGTTTGGAGAATATTGGAGAATGAGGAAAAGATTAAGATATAAATATATATAAGATATAAATAAATGTTTTTGGTAAAAGTGAGGAACACATAATCTTAGTCAACTCAGAGTCAGCCTCCAGTGATGACATCACTGTTAATATCTCAGTTGGTTAATGTTTGATCCGCTCTGCATTTTATTTTTATTCATGTTTAGGATCATAGTGCAGGAAGACATTTTGACTACTCAAATCACATTATCTCTGTCTTCCTAAAACGATGTCGCCAGTTTACTTGGTAGTGACATTTGAGACAAGGTGATTTAAAAAATTATTCATAATCGCAACCACTATAAAAAAATATTTAAAAATACACTGATTTAAAACTTTTTTGACAACATGAAATTGGCCAAAGGATAAAGGAATGCAACACATTATGTTTCCAACTAAAGAAACTAAAGAGAGCAAAAAGTCTCCAAGAGTGCATTAATGATTCACGCAGAAATGTAAAAAAAAAAAAAAAATAAAATCCAAAAATAATATCCAATGCACCGCAGAACCTGCCTCAGGTTAAGGTCAGTGTTTCAACGGTAAGAAAGAGTCTGCTCAAAAATGACATTCATAGGAGCTCAAAAAGGCCCAACCTCTTCAGATCAACAAGGAAAGAAATGCCTGTCTCACATTTCCCAAAGAATATTGTGATGGTCTCCTGACTTTTATTTGAAACATGTGGATAGCGCTACATCTGCAATACAACCAACCCAGCATTTAGACATGCAGTGATAAAGTGACGGTCTGCTAGGCCTGGGCAACAATAACCATCGGTGACTAATAAAAAACTGATATATGATCAATCTCAATAGAAAGTACAATCAATAGAATGTTCGATAATTTCACTGAAGTCCGATCCGGAACCGCACAGAATTCTTGGGGATGTAGGCAGAGGAAAGACTTTATTTTCTATGTTGTGAGCTTTAACGGGCAGCACTAGCTCATAAACCTCAAATGTGGCATTAACAAACCAATTCTTCAAAGCAGAGTGGGCTAAAAGTGCTCCTCTGTGACTGATTGCTGGTTATTGCAAATGCTTTATGGCAGTTATTCCCACCAACCAACTCTTTAGGTTTGGGAGGCAGTTATTTTTTTTCAAATAGAACAAATTTGGTTGAAAAATGGGCTCATCAGAAAACTGTGTTTTTGTATTTGCTCTGTTATCAACAACATTTGTTTGATGACCTAAAAAAACATTTAAGTAATAAAGCAAAAAATCTGCAAGAGGGAAAAATATTGCTTCGCAGCACTGAATCAATCTGTATACTAATATAAAATAACTCTCAGTATTGTAAAATTGTTGTGATGCCAAGACAGCTATAGTGGCTCTGTGGCATGTGGCTCAGATTAGAGAAGCTTTATTATCCTCTTATTTCTGAAGTCACAGTTGGGTAGAATATTTTGAAAGGAAAAGCGTGTTAAGACAGTCAGACATTTTAAAGTCTAATGCTAAATGTCAGAAGCTGTTTCATGTCTTCCATTCGCTGTTGTCTTGTGCCATGTTTGGTCTGCTGCAGTGACAGCAGTTTAAGGTAAATGAAGAGGAACAAAAAGGAGAGATTGGGAGTGGAAATTGGAGTTTTTCTAAGAAAGACTGTGAATAATAAAAAAGACATAGCACAGCAGCAAACAGTATTAATGTTTTACAAGTGATACACCTTCAGTCAAGATACTAAGACGTTATAAATTATACATTTAACCCCCAAACTCTTGCTGGTGATCAAGACGACAGATGAATGGGTGAGCTTAATGCATAGTGGGACAATTTCTGATTAGTTGACTGATGACAAGGATTCCTAAAACACAAATACAGAAAAATATAAATAAATGCGCACATCACTATTATTTAGCCTTCATACTTTATAGCTAAATTTAGTTTTTTGACAGTACTGTACTTCAGTGACGTTAGAAGCATGTACCTACATAGTAAGTAATGTTGCGTCATCTATTTAAATGAGAAGGGAGGCCAGAACCTACCAGGTACCACTGCTTGGAAAAATCTGGGTCTGTGGGGTCTTCAAAGATATCCCTCTTTTTTCTTCTTTTCACCACTTGCTGTTCCGCCCACAGGACCTGGAGTGCCCAGACGCACAAACACACACAAACAGAGCGTACAAATAAATAAACCCACGCACAAAGGAAAATTCACAGTTTACACTGCTTCCCTCACATCATATTTGTTGTTACTAATGTTCCTGTTTCAGATGTGATTGCAGTGTCAAACAAGACCAGAGACAAGTGAAAAACATGATCCCAACTGGGTTCAGAAAGTAACAACTAAACAGAGAAGCAGAGATGTAGAGAAAATCGGATTTGCTTCATTGCTCAGATCCCAGAAGAACCGTGGCTCCTGCAATGTTTAGTGTTCTTTAAAGAATAACCAGTGCATTAAACATATTATATAAATAATACTTGTGGCGAAACATGGTAAGTTCAATTAATTTATAGTTCACATACATTCATCATGGGCATTAATATAAATTTTTATCTATGAAAAGATTAAATGAAATAGTTTATTTACTTTATAACAAACTACTTCAATGAAATTTAACTTTGAACTTACTGTAGATAATTTCTAAGACATAAATAGTAAAAATTAAACAAATATGTATAGATGTTCTCACTAATATTTGGTTTAAAATCACGAAGTTTCATCTTAACCACACATTTTTATAGCCATTAGCATGCGTTTGGCATAATTCTGGGTGGATATTTCACATCTTATCTTTGCAGGTGGAGTTAATATAAAATCTTTTGTTGATTCTTAAAAGCTCAAAGTTTGTCTGCTTCGCCTATTCCAAAGGTCCTGCTGCAATTTTGTGATCATTGTCCTGCAGGAATTTAAGGTTTGTGTCAAAGTTTGAAGTATCTGCTTTCAATATGTCATCTGTCATCGCAGCAAGAATTCAAGTACTACCAAGGCTTTGACTTCAACTGGAAGATGTTGGAACGCCAGTATCACTGCCCATAAGAAAGACATTTGGAAGGAAGGAATAAAAAACGGTTAAAATTATCCTTATGGAGTGGTTCCAACATCAAGACTATTCAAAATTTATGTAATGTGCTTAAAACTTAGGTTTGTGCCAGGAGCAAACTACCTAATTTAAATTAACTTCAACATGCTGATAAAAGGAGTGGTCAAAAATATACCCAGAATAAAGCGACCACTTTGTTGACGGCTGCAGAGAATGGATAATTGTGTGGAAGATTTGCTACTGTCTAAAGGACATTTACTCAGACTGGTCATCTGCATATAATTGAGCCAGCATGAATAATTTGGTCAATTCGTCCATTAGAAAAATCCACAATTTAAACTCATTCATTCACATTTTCAAAATGCATTTTGTACAAGTGAAATGCAATCACATTTGAATTGTATTTATATTATTATTCCATAAACAAAAAAAAGTCAAATCGAGCATGAAATGAAGTTGACCTCCATTAGTCTATGCAACATTCTGAAAGGACCAGCAAGTGAAAAAGATGGGTCTTTTATATTCTTTCTGTAAAACCGTTAACTCTGAAAACAGAACAAATGTGATTGCATCCTTAGAACCAAATGATTTAAAATACTTAATAACAGAGAAAAAAAGCACCCTGAGATCCAGAGCAAGGACAAAGACTTGACATACACCAGCGCACAAAGCAGCAATCATAAAAGAAGAGGGAGGTCTCAGCATGGGTTAGGAGGGCAATTTGCATGAGCAATAAAATTTTTCTTTCATTTTTGCCAAGTGTCCTGAGGATGTTTACCGTTTGATTACTAAGGAGGGAGCATGCTGCTATTATTTGTAATAGAAATAGACTGGAAACAACAGATCTGAGGTTTTGATTTGTAGCTGGACTACTGTGTTAGAAGTAGGGGGGAAAGACATACACCAGCAGTTTTACACACAAAATGGACCTCACTAAATGTGAGATGACAGTAAGTGAGAGGAGTACATTCTGTGAACAGATTGTTAGTCCATCACACAGGACAACCACTTATATTTGCAAACACATCCATGGTCAATTTAGAGAAACTGGATTCTCAATGTACACACAGTACTGGTGGTAGACGTACTGGTGAGTGTATGTATGTGTATGTACTTAGTCACCAGTTAGAAAAGTATAAGGATAAAATGTATTCTAGACTTTAGTCATTATCTTCAGACTTTTTCCTGAAGCCTCACTTGTTTCAGTGAGTCATGTTCTGTACAGGCCTAAAGAAACACTCCACCTAAAGCCAATTAGGGCTTCAGTTGTCCACGTGTCTATTCATTTCTTTATACATATATTTATTTATTTTTTCATATTTAAGTAATCTTTGGAAAGGATGGAAATCGCTATACGGCTGTTAATTTTCTTGATGATATTAAAAACCAGGTACAAGTTTTTAATGTTCCTGAAATCTGACTCTTTTCAGCTACACCTTTTCTGACTCGTATTTCTGGTCCGTGGCCCTAAGACCTAAGAGGCCATTCTAGCTACAACCGCAACATTGGTGAAGTAGGAAGCTGTTAAAAAGAAAATATATTTTTCTACTGAGTCATGTCAAATGTTCATTCAGGCTGCAACAACTTAGAACTAGATATCACCGGGTGCTATCTATTTCACTTGTTCACCATTTTATACTTGTGCAATTTTAGGCACTTTTTGCCCAACCTTTTCAAATATACAAAAAAGGAAACTGTCTTTCACAAGAAGTATATTCTTAACACCTTGCTGCTTTGTCAAATTGGCAAAGCAGCAAAGCCACTTAAAAACAGACTTCAGGTAGTCACAAGAAATACTGGATTTTTTATATCAAAGTGACTGTTTTGTTCAGGATTTTTGAAATGCTGTTAACCTTTTGGAAATGTCCTTTCTACAAGGAGTACAAATAGAGACTATGTCGGTATTATACAATAAGTCAATTTTAAATGGGTTAATATGTCTTTTAAAATAACAGTTAATCACAAAAGATGATTTTACCTTTACTACCAACATATGTAAGTTAATTAAACGTCAAGGTAGGAAGACAAGAAAAAAATAATAGATCAAAGTTTTCGAAAATAGTGTGATTTGATCATCAGTGGATCTCTCTTAAAAACTCCAGATGACAAAGGGCCTTCAAATCTCAGTACTTTAAAAAATAATTTAAAAATTACCCCTCATTATAATTCCAAACGTCTTTACACTCCGTTCTGTAGACTTCTCAATTATTTTAAAGGGCAATTTTGAATATAAACATTCATTATGGCTTTATGGCAGATATTTGTCAGGTTTTAAATATGAAAGCTAAATCAAAACAGGTATGGACAGACAGAAAGATTTTTCTAGAATGCATAAGAACCATATTTAAAAAGCCTAAATTGCATTTTTGATCAATCACCAAGGTAGGCTCACTTTAGCCTTAACCAATACAAAAAAGACTAATATATTATCTGATGTTTTTGTTTAGCTAAATCCTAATTTATTTGACTGAAAAGGTCTATTGAGCACTGAACATTAAGTCCAGATGAGTCTTATTTGCGTTTTAATTAGTTTTTTAAACTATCAAAAGTTATCAAAGGGGAGAATGGAACCACTTTATGTGTACAGAATAAACACTCAGACTTCATACATTGTTTAACAACTGTTTTCCTTGCCATCCTCTATTTTTTCACACAATGTTCTTTACAATGAAGTACTGTCATCTGTGAATAGCTCATAATTAGAGGCTTATATCATTAGCACAATTTCTCAAATGAGTTGAGAAATTTAAAAAGTTGAGAGATAAACTATAATGGGATTATAACTTTCTAATGAAGAAAGTTTTACTTTCTCCATTAGATTTTCTAAGATAATACATTTAGAATATCACCATCCATATTCACTGTGGCTTTTGTTGACAATAAAAATAGCTCGGAGCTTGGAGTCAGACATAAATTGTTGCAAAGCTTAAAGAGGAGAGAGGAAAGAGCAAGAAAGAGTCGTGTAAATATTCCCTAAAACACTGCACGCAGCAAACTATACTAGATTATATTTTATGCAAAACAAACAGCAGTAAACCAAAAAAACAAATCAATTCTTCCCCTCATAGGATGGAAGGTTGTGCAGAGGAAAGATGACAAATGACCCTTACAAACATAATGGTAAAAGCTTATGCAACTGCCAATGTCATCTTGCCACTGCGTGATAATTCAAAGGGGATGGTGATAAGCGGCATGTTCGTACCACAGAAGCAGAGGAAAGGAGACAATGGCGGTTTCGTGAAATGCAGCCTCTGGATTAGGAGGAGGAAACAGCGTAACGAGCTCAAAGCTTAGCAATGACTAATCCAAATCCAACCTTTCTGTTTCTATTGCCTTCTAAATCTGTTTTCTTAAACCACATGAAGCATAACCTTTTTTTTTATTTCTTTCTTACTCTGCGGATTAGATAGTTGCAACTCCAATGAATATACAGATGCACTTAAATAAACATGGAAGCACAATCCCACTCACCTATGCCATGGAGTTGGTTCTTGTTGGCAGCAGCCATGCTTTGCCAGAGGTTTTCTCTGCTTTTTTGGTTGTGTAGGTGTGGAAGTACATCTGGTGCAAGTTGTTGTTTCTCAGCCAAAAGCCTAATGCCCTCAATAAGTCAGAGTTCAACTACTGAGTTACTGAAACTTGAACTACTGACTTCTGATAGGGAATCTCCATTATAAAAAACATATTTTTTCATCACCTGAGGCTTTAAATCGACAGCTTTATAACAGGTGCCACTTCTGAACGAGATGCTTTTATTTCCCCGTTCAAAATAAACAGGTTTAACTCTAACATTTCTGAGCACATCTTGTTGATGAATTCCGGTTTGTGGTGGATATTAGCAGCAGAAAACCATCAGCTATTAATCGAGCCTGTAATCTCAGCAGCAATTTTGTCTTTGTTCATTGTACATTTCGTCATTTGCTGCAGCAAAGAGATCTATAATTGAGCATCGCACATCATTAGTCCCTTTCTAGTGACAATGACAAAATGTTTGCATCTGCCAGCACCCTTGCTAAACCTCATTGATTTCTAATTGTAGGTTTGTTGAAAACAGATAGCATAATCACATTGCTGTGGTGCTGTAGCTAGAGCACCACAGCATATGGTATGTGAAAGTTCAGTGAGATTTCAATTCAACTCTTGACTACTGCCCACAGTAAATGTCACCGTATCTAAGTAATGTACCTTAAAGCCTTGGTGCTTGTCAGAGCTCATGAGTGCTTTCCTCAGGCTTCAAGAAAGGGGATCAAAATAACTAAAGAAAAATCTTTTAGCGGCCACTTGGGAGATCTATTTAAGCACAGATGGGAAACCTCAGATCTCATTTGGTAAGTATCCATGTTTTCATCAGTAGTCTGGTGCTGCTTGAAATATATTTTGGAGGAGCAATTACCATTGCTGTCTCCCTCTTTTCAAATGTAAAAATGGAAGCAGCGTGAGGGGCGCAGTTCCCTGACTGCAACACTGGAAAAAACAGGATAGGTAAGGCAGGTAAGGCAGATGTGTGTACAGAAGCTAATAATGCAGCACCCTGGGTCTAGTGGTATTTGAATTTATTAGCATCAGATTGTTTTTTGGGCAGTGACCCAGGGAGATGAGGGTGAGGGTAATGCATGTTACTTGAAAGCACAAAAGCTTTTTTTTTGTAGAAAAAATAAAAGAATCTAAACTCAGACTGGCTTTTTTTCTTTGCTCCACATTTGCTCGGTAACCCACAAGAAAGAATTATTGCCATATTTATATCTACAAAGGAACAGGGCAGAAACAGCATATGGTCCAAAGTCTGGCTGGGTCAGTAGCGTTTGTGGGGGTGGGGATGATTGTTGCGTCTTGGGGTCCTGCTGTTTTTTTTTTCCTCCTTTGTTTTCTCACAGCCCACACTGGGCATGGCTGGCATAGAAAGGACCAGCAGGGGAAGCAAGGTGAAATATCAGCACAGCACGTCTGTCTACTTTTTCCTCTTTTTTTTTTTTTTTTTAAGGCTCGGTATTATGCAACACTAACTTTTTCTTGTTTTATATCATGCTATAATGTTATTCCCTCATCAAAAACATACCTCGAGGACTGTTGTTTTGATTCTTTTATGCATCTTTGATAAATCCTTGAATCTCCCACGGCAGCCTAAATACTTGTTCTCCACAAAGCTCTTCCTTGGAGCTGCAGTCTCCAGTTGAGCTTCTTGCCTCAGAGCACCCGTCCCTTACACTTCCCTACTCAACAAAAAAGAGCAAACACCTGGTGAAGCTACGCATTTACTGAGTGCTTCATTTGTACTACTCCTTAGTCCAGCTCTATTTAAAATGGTTGTAAATGGCATAAGAAGTATTGTTGTGACGACATGATGAAGGCAGAGTGCTGGTAGGAGTTTGAGCTCCTTAAAGAGGCAGAAGCCCAATTTCAAGGCATACAATTGTAAAGTCAAATTTCTTTTAAGCTATGCTTCATGTACAGCATTTTTATCACAGCTGAAGGTAACATAGTTACTTGATTGTGCTATAAAATGGCACCATGTGCCTGAAAAATAAATACAGTCCTTAAATTATTAAATATTTAATTTCTGTTCTTCATATTCAGATATTTTTTTTTATAAAATCTTTGCTAATGGAATAATTTGTACTTTCATTGTGCACTTGTTTGAAAATATACTGGTAAAACAGTCAATATCATTCTTTACAGTTCTCTATTTTTCTCAAAGCAGACATTTCTCAGGTCCCAAATTCAGGGAAAGTTTTGGTTTTGTTACAGCAATAAATATTGTTTCACCCCAGGGGTTAATCAACTTCCTGTGTCTGTGACATTTTTACAGTTTCTTGGTTTTGATGAGGTCCTGTTTGTGAGTGTTTCTCTTCACTGCCTTCTCTGTCTTTTAATAATTGTACACAAACTGATTTTTTTTTTTAAATGAATCTGAACTAATGCTATTTGAAGTATTTTGCTCCATCTTAGCTGCTGGACATGTGAATCCATTCAAGAGTGTATGTGGTTTTACTGATTATTTTGTTTTAAAAGCTGACCTCCTGACCAGCAAAATGTTACCTTTGTGAAAGAAAAAAGGCAAAAATAAAATAAACTGCAATACAAACTTTATCATCATATGTTGCCAAGATTTTTGCATTTGCATTTCATGTAACATTTTGTCATAAAATGCCTCGAAAAAGTATTCATATTCATATCAAAGTATTCATTTAACTTTCTAACTTTTTTTCTAACTTTCTAACAATCTGGTGTCTTATAACAACATTCTAAGCAATGTATTTAATACAACAAAAGTGTAGACCCAAAATGTCAATATTGATATACTTTCATTGTGCAGTGAAACTTTAAACTTGGATCATTTGAATAAAGTTGAATTTCTTTGACATGTATATATTTCCAGACTTCACTCAAAAAAGGGAAGAAGCACAGCTGGGAGTCTAATGTGGTTCAAACAAGGAGCGGAAGCAGGGGGCGTTTAGTTGATTCCAGTCTACATGATCTTCACAACACACAAGTACTATTACCTGTAAAGAGATCTACACTTGTGCAGCCCATTAAAAATCTAATTAGCACTCAAACTGAAGAATGTTAATAGCAAGGCCACGTAGCCAATTTAAAAAGCACATTTTTTCTAATAGGAGTCTTAATTACTTGGTTCTAAACGCTGATGTAAAGTGCTATTAAACAGTTTTTGTTATTTACATATGATTTCTGTAAACTGCCTTGTTTTGAGTTAGAACAAGCACAAATCTCAGTAAAAACTGAAAAATAGTCAATAGAATGAAGATTCTACCCTCATTTTTCTTCATTGTTTGTGGTGCCAACCAGCTGCCTAAAATGAATTTACAATGGCTTGAAATCTTTTTTCTAAAAAAAAAAATTAAAAAAAATGTTTTCTTAGAGAAATGTAATGGATTGTTGAGAGTTTTGATCAGGTTAATATGCTCAAAACAGCCCAGTGACAAGTCAAGTCTGATTTGATTCATCTAATTTTCTTAGGTCAACTTCTCTTTGATAACTCCAGAATAGAATTTAAGCTAATTTCACTTCAAAACAAATACTCTTGTTACTGAGGTACCTGGTCAGCCTGCTGTTTAAATAGAGAAAAGGACTCTGCTATTATTGTTTAAAAAACAAAACATAAAATCTAACCTGTTGGTATTTGTATAATCAAAGGCTGTGGTTATTATTTTCAAAGGACATATGAAACTGTAACAACATAAAAAATATATTTTGAAATTGAAACATAATATTCTTTGGAAGAAGAAATAAAATCAATACATGCTGCTGGTGACAGTCTGGGACTACCTTTCTCTTGTGCTGCTGCAGTAAATATCCAACATTGATAGGTTTATTTTCTGGCTCTTGGTGGGCAGGAAAAGAAAATGATAACTTTCCATTTTCCCTGGGCACTGTTGTGCTTTTTGGAAGTATAACATTCACTCTAACCATGTTGTTAAAGAATAATACCAAACCATATATTGAATTTATGATTTAGAAAACATTTTTTGACAGTCATCCTCTTTAGTTATGTGCACATGAAGAAGTTTGATCAATCCAAGAAATGTCCCTATTTAGCATAATTACAGTTATGTGGTGTTCTGAAGTGTGTCAGTAGGACAGATGGAAAGACAAGTGTGGACTACAAAAAAAAAAGGTTGACAAGCTGTCACTGATGCTGGCATGCTTTTCTCTAGTGATGTATACACACTCACTGTGTAATCCAATCTGTCTTCCAGCTTTTTGTTGCCAATAAGGAGAGCGGCGGTGAGCCGTGAGAGCTGACACCAGTCTTACCTGTGGTTCTTTTTGCAGTCTGATGTGCATTCCCATGTGGCCTGACAATGCCCTCTTCTCCACGGCATGGTGCCTGAAGTGATAATAATCTCCAAAAACCTGCACAAACACAGACAAAGAGGCAGTGAATTTACCTGCAGGAAAAGCACGGGCAGATAACACTGTTTACAAGAGTACGGGAACAGAGGTGAATGGGCAGAGAATTCAACTCAAATGGCTGTCACACTGAATGCTGTCACAGACTGTCTTTCTCTGTTAGTTTTATAAAAAAATGAGCTTGTGTTTGTTTATCTAGGGGCATAGGATTTGATTCAAATGATCACATGTAAAGGTCCAGCCGGGCATTATATACACTTGCCATGAGGATGAACGTTGTATCAATTTATTTATTCACGCTAGTGTTTCTCTTGTTCCCACTACATTGAAGTTGTATGAATAAGACACATAGTCATAGTCGTACAACTCCATTAATATTTAGATATATGTTCCTTAGCAACTTGTAAAGACACCACACATCTTTATGATTTAATATTTTACCGTTTCCTTTCAGAAATGCGAAAGGTTTCCTGGTAAGGATTCAGTTTTTAAGCACAGAGCATTCATTTCTAATTAGATTCAGATCTTTTCACCAATATATTGCTGTATTAATTCAAATACATTTCGAAATTGAGTTAGGGTTTTGATATGGATTTTTATCATGCTGAAAGAGTCAGTTGTTGCTAGGTTTCAACCACCAAACTGCTGATTTTAGGTACAGTCAAAGAATTAATTATAAACCTTGGTCTTCAATATTCTATCCATTTTGTACTATACACCAGGATTAAAGGCAGTAAAACATTTCCACAGCACCATACTAAGTACAGTTTTCTTAGGTTTGAAAGTCTCGCCTCGACTGGTCCAAATATATATATTTTTTTGTCATTGAGGCCAAATGGATCTTTGCCTCCGACCTCAAATATAAAGAACATTAATGGACTGAGCATAAAACTTAGTTACAAGAAATAGATGAATTTATAAATTCTCCCAATTCTCCCAAGATAAATGTTTAAAGAATGTAAAGGTATGTAGCCAGCCTGGAAATGAGCTTTCTGTGGAGTAAAAATACAAAACTTGCTCTGAAAAGCAACTTTTGCCACAAATCTGCAGATGGACATAATGAAAACACGTATGACCTTCAGAGAAAGAGCTATATAAAAGCTGTCTGGAGCATCCCTAATACTGTTGTCATTGCTCTGCTCATGTCCTGCTCATAAAGGAGCTTTTAGGGACAAGTAATGGGATGACAGCTGTCACCAAACTGGCCTTAAACCTCAGGGGAAGTTTATTTTTCATTAGTCTTGCTGTTAGGTGACACATCGAGGAGCCTGAGGCTCCTCTGCTTGTCACGTCAAGGAGAGCTGACCTAGGAGAGGCCTGGAGACTAAATAATAAGGACATGGAGAAGTAAGTTGGGTCTAGTGGATAAAAATAGCCAAACAATAGATTAATAAAGGAGAAAGATGAGGAACAACACAACCACTTGCTAAAAGGATGTATTCACAAGAGAATAGCCACCATTGGATGGAGGAGGCATTGCAATCTGTACAGTTGTGTCACTGGGGAACAGGCTCACCTTCACTAGCCCAGTGGAGCGAAGGAAGAGAGGGGGAACCAGAGAGGGGTGGCAATGGGCGGAAACAACGGGAAGGAAAGCTGGGGGTTGGGGTTGAGGTGTTGCTGGAGGGGACCCAAGGTTTGACAGGCAGAGCTGGTGCAATGGATGTGTGTGAGGAGCAAGAAGAGCAGACGCAGCAGGATATAAGGCTCTCCTGGGGCTGCAGGCATATTCTGCAGGCAGCGCCGTCTGCGAGCCGCTCAGACTGGAGGCTCCGTCTTAAAGGCCAAACCTGGCAGCAGTAATATAGAGATGGCATCCTCCGGCAAGCCAATTTGAATTCATTTGTTGAATGTTGTGATTAAGAGCTGGTTCTAAATCTCCTGCTATGGGCTTGCATACTACCCAAATTACTCAGTTTTATAGAAAAATGAATGATCTTTCAATGCATTAAATTATGGGTAGAAAAGATGAATAAGGCTCCTTCAGTGTTAAGATGGCTTTTAAAAAGATCTTCCTGTATTGATGAAAGCATAATATAAAAAGATGTAAAAGCACCTGTACTCGTGAAATTAAGAAGAAATGAGCGAGGCGAGCTTTTGAACTTGAGATGTGCTTTGAATGGTCTCCTACTCTGGGTCAGCAGGCTACACAATGGGGAAGACTGCTGACTTGGCAACTGTCCAGATGACAGTCATTGACAGCCTCCACAAAGAGGATAAGTCACAACAAAACATCATTATGAAGCTGGTTGTTCACAGAGTAATTTTGCCGTGTTCATAGAAAGTTGAGTGGAAGTAAAAAGTGTTGTCAGTATATCATGAGCCACTATGGACAGACAAATCCCACACATGAGCTAGATATATAACATTTTGGCAAAGTTGCTCCTAGGCCATATGCAAGATTGGTCTGTGCATAACGTCTCTTAATGCAAACTGGACTTTTGCTCAGTGGTCCCTAATTTCAGATAAAATGTACATCTTATTTGGAAATTGAGGTCCCAGAGTCTGGAGAAAAAGTAGAGAAGCACACAATCCACCAAAAGGTCTAGTAGGAAGTTTCTACAGTTAGTGATTAATCTTGGGTGTCATGTCATCTGCTGCTTCTGATCCACTGCCTTTACTGAAGTCCTGAGTCAAAACAGTCACCTACTAGAACATTTCAGAGCACTTCTTGCTTCTTTCAGCTGACAAGCTTTATGGAGAGGCTGATTTCATTTTAAAGCAGGAGTTGACACCTGTCCACACTGCCAAATGTACCAAAAGCTGGTGTAATGATAATGCAGTTATTGTGCTGATGGGCCAGCAACCTCGTCTGACCTGAACCCCATGAAGAATCCATGTGGTGTTGTCAAGAGATCTCATCAACGTCCTTTTCAAAGCAACCCGAGCTTTCGCTATCCAAGCATAAATTACTGATGAAGCAATTTATGCAAAAACCAATATTGAGTGCATAGAAATGGACATATTTTTCTGCAGACTGACATGTCTAAAATATACATATGGTACAAAAGATGAGACTGAATTTTTAATTTTCCTTAAATGCAAGCCACAGTCATCAAAAAAATAGAGGGCTGATATAATTCACTCTATGTGTAATAAACATAAAGAAATATTTAAGTTGAATTTTCTGAAATTAATGACCAAAAAAATCATATTCAAACTGGAGATGCACTTGTTTAGAGGGTCTGGTTCCCATTGTATTCAGCAAACAAAGTGTTCAGCAAGACAACTATAAAGACAAAAAATTACATGTCAGATAAAAGAAAGACAAAGGCTAGGAAGAACCTGAGAGACAAAAACAAGTAAAAATAGAAAATGTACACATTAAGACTAACCATAATTCACACCTCTGGCAGATTTAACTTAACCACATTGCCTTGCTGACTGGCAAAATAATATTAAATTTTTTTTTTAGTGGCCTTACCAGAATCCAGACATGTAAGGGATAAAAATGTTTACAGAGTTAAAGATTAGAGTGATAATAAGAACAAATTTAAACTTTCCAATCTGCTCTCCTTTTTAAAAAGCTTTTGGGAATCTGTACCTGAATGCCTGGGGTCAGTTCAGGTTTTCTGCTGGTTTCTGGGGAGTTTTGGAACCATTTTAGCTTTGCATGCTGACAGAATGTGGCAGGTCAGTTCAAAAACAGAAAAAAAAGCAACAATGACCTTTTAACAAAATACCAAAAGGATCTACACCATTTTCCATGTCATGGTAGTTTGTCTTTAAGAGACAATGATGCAGAAAGTCGCATTGATATTCTGGTTAGAAATGGCTTTAGTTTTTTCTTTCACTCTGCTTTGAATAGGCACATCAAAGGCCCTAAAGCCATTGTAGTGAAAATTGTAACTCTTAAAGGGTTGCTCAGCTGGACTAAAAATAATGTCAATACGGGAGTGTACTTGTCTGCAAGTCCAGTTGGCTCAAATGCACAGACCCTGGGAGGAATGTTACGGCCCTAAGGAGGTTTTTAACATCAAAGACTTGGAGCTTATTGCAAAAGCAATAATGGTCAAATAAAGGTGAAAAATACCCAAGGATACAAGTAGAAAGCTTGTCAGCAATTATGAGAAGCTTTTGACTGCCCAGACACCAATGCTGACTCTCTCCATATTGTACAAATAATTTACTATAAGCTAATTCACTTAAAATGGAAATCAATTAACAAAATTATATATTTCAAAAATGATGTCCCTTGAACACTGTTATTTTCTTTCATGAGAAGCCAGTGTCATTTTCACTCAGATACCAACCTCTTGGTACAATTAAAACAATTTTAAATTTAAATCTGCCAGCGGCTTGAATAAATCTGATCTGTATATTAAAAAAATAGTTGCCAGATTTGGGTTTTTTGTGATCCAGGAATCCACAACTGCTGCAAATTGTTTGTGAATACATCCAACTATGCGGTTGTACCTGTGTCCATGTACTGTGGATATTTTGTGTAGTGAGTCACAGGCATGTCGGCATGCCCGTATAGATGTGTGTGAAGATGTGGAAGCAAATATCAACTGAAATTAAAGTTAGGAGGGAGAAAAGTCCAAGCCTGGGAGCCCGAGAGAAGACACACAGAACGCCAAGCAGCAAGGGGCGGACAATGGCCAAGACGCAGCAGGTCTCCTGGCTGACCTCACAACGCTCCCTACACACACCAACAATATTCATGCAATGTAAAATCCCTAATCAGCAGAATGAAAAGATACCATCACAACACGACAACCAGGAGAGAGTAACCAGCCCACAAGACCGCAGGAACACAGGCATACCCAAAAACCACAATCTCCATTTTCCAATAACAGCGATGCAACCCACACATCGGCCAGTAAGATAGAACCCTAACAGTGATGACCTTTAAAAAACAGAAAATACTGTTTAGATAAACTGCTATGACAGGTCCTTAACTGATATTAAAACTTTTGCAGTGTCTCAAACATGAAGTCAAACCATAAGAGGTAAGAGCACCTTCAATATGCAAGACTGCTGCGATGAAAGATATGACCCCAGGAATTAATAAGACCCATTTTCACATTGATTGTGGCAGGGCAGAAAGCTAATTTGTGCTGCCCAGGGGTGGCTTTTCTGTGGGACAAACCTATTTCCCAGAGTGCTGATGTCCTCATTTAGAACTCGAGTCTACGGGTCTTGGGGAAATTGAGATGGAGACAGAGAGCTTCAGCTGAGTCATACTTCTACAAAGCTTTAACTAGAGTGAATCATATGGGGTTTGGGTGAAGGTGTGTGTGTGCATGTGTGTGCAAATGTGTGCAAGTGATAATAATTGAGAGCACTGTAGGTCATTAGTCACCCTGCCAGTACGCTCTGAATCTGCATTAGAGGCACACTGCCCTTTACACCCCTCACTGGACACTGCCAGAGGTTGTCTGTCTCATGCTTTAGCCTCTTCATTCTTATTTCCATCTTATATGTACATTCATTTATTCTTGGAATGTCAGCTCCAGGGGCTTCAGAGAAGTTCCCAGCAGAGAGCCAGCCTTTTTACTCAGGGTGTTCAGTCTCTTTTAGTCACTCTGTTCTGATTCTGCTGCCCCCAACAGATGGCTTCAAAGAAATTTGTACATTTCACCAGACTCAGTGAAGATATGAAACATCTTGCTGCAAGCATTAAAAAACACCAATGATTTTTAAGTAGTTTATGCTCCGTTTCGTCTTATAAACAGCCTCAGTGCTGCATTTTTTTAGACCAATCTGTCGTCCAGATGAACACCCAAATATTTTGACTGTTCCACCACCACCTTTGTTCCTTGTAGCACAGAAACATGTGTTTTCCTCCTGGTTCTCCAAAAATCTCTGCATACCCTGCCTGCATCATATTTCAACAGGAACTGATGCTTGTATTCCTGCTCTGTACAACAACATGACGACTGCAGAGTAGTGTGAGTAATCCTGCAGGGAACGTGACGCTTAGCCTTTAAACAGAAATCTGCGGCAAACAAGGAGAAGAGAAATGTTGAGCGTTCAGTGTTCCTGTATCACTGACCACCATGTCAGACAGCCTTTTAGTCTTATTAACTGGTGTGGCAGGCAGGTAGTCGATACTCCAGACAGTTGTAGGGGCATCAAGTCCCTTTTTTCACCTGAATGTTCTCGCATGCACTTGAAGCTAAATCTTGTTAAATTCACAGGAGAATCCACATATCATTGCAGATTAACTAACAGTAAAAACTTCCACCCAAGCCCTTCATGATGGATGTTAACTTCTAAAAAGTTCTTTGTAAAATTTGTTTTAATAGTTAAAGGAGCTGAAATAACGGAAGCTGCTAAAGTTGAACTCTTGCACATTGTCTTAATTTGGTAAAACTCTTGCAATAAATTTGTGCAGCCACAAGTGAGGGCTTTTAGGATGCTGGGGATAGCACTATCTGCACATGCAACCTTGTTCCAGTTCAGTCTAGCCGAGTCTGATCTTTACCTGATTAATGAAGACAGACAGGTTCCCTGAGGAGGAACAAGGTGAGGGATTTCTGTGTCCTGATGTAGGCGGAGATGTTGATGAGGCCGTCTTAATGTCAATGAGATTGTGACAGGAGAATATATGGGTACAAAGAGGAAGTGAGGTGTGTGTGGCACAGTCAAGGAGAATGCTAAGCCTTAAAGCTGAGTCTATTGAAAAACACATTCAGATTGAAAGCCCTTCCCCTTAAAGTCTATAAACCTCAATAACAATGAGTCAGTGTCCTTCAAGGTTTTCCTTTTGTTGCTCAGCAACTCACATCTGTGGTTATCTTGCGATTTCTTTGTGGGTGAAGCACATTGCTTTTCTGGTAGATGTGATCCACAATGAAATTTACTTAGTCTGTCACACAATCAGTCACGGCATTTATATCATCTCCCCTTGGCACACAGAGTGCATCCTGGCCTTTGGCTTCTCAATGACCTTTTCAGAGTTTCTTTAGTTTCTTAGAATACCTCCTGAAGGCTATTTTCATCACAAGCTGCCACTGAACAAAGCATGGGCAAGTGTCTTTCACACAGAACATAATTATTTCCAGCTCCTGCACAAGAAAAAACCACAGAGACATATACACCTTCACCATTTGGATAAAGAAAGAAACTATTTTGTGTGGCTGAGAAATTGAAAACACATAACTTTTTCTTTTATTTCCCCCCTCAGCTACGCATGACAAACTAGTGTTTGTTGTTCAAGATAAAATCAGAGTACTACAGAAGTGATTCAACCACAGCAAAAATTAACTTATTGAAATTAGCAGAATGTTCCCCATATAGGTAATAGTCATTAATACAAGCCACTAAAGTAAATAAATTAAATAAAAATGGAGAAATACAATAACACTGAACCGAACATGTTATGAAGATTATACAGTATACTTGATTTCGTCCAAAACCCCACAGTACCCCACTGTACTGAAACTAGGCTTAAATGCCAAGTGTATTTACGTTAATTAGCAAAAAATATATATTTTACAGTAAATTTAACTGATGTTTACAGCTGTCACACATAATACAAATTTCACATTGATAGTTTAATTTTATGGTGATTAATTATACTTAAAAAAAAACAATTGTCAAAAATAAAATATGCACATCCTTGTATTTTACTGTATGATAAATGTTTTTCAAATAGGAACCCTGAGAACATCAGTGTGCTCTTAACGTTACCTAATACTTCAGCAAATAAATCCAAGAGTGGGGTTACACAACAGACGAATATCAAAGTAAATCTGCACCGCATTAAACTTAAACATTGTTCTGGGTATTAGTCAACATGAATCAACAAATAATACTTTCCTGATATTCCACTCTCATTAACCGCTTCAAAAAAGATGAGAAAAGAGAGAAAAACAGCTCCAAATTATTTCCATTTTAAAACATGCCTGAAGGTTAGTTACCCTTTGGTGCCATCCAAATCTCCATATCACACAGGAAGAAGGTCTGTATCCTCCAGAAGTATTTTGCCAGAGGCTCGTCCTTAAAGCGTTCAGAACGAGTACAAAGAGTAAAAAAAAAGACAACTCTGCTGACCTCAGCACAAGGTTTTGTGAAGCTGAGTGTGATTATATTGTGTGTCACCAGAGTGTTCCAGAAACAAAGCAGGGAAACATTGAACAGGAGCTTTCTTGTGAATAGCTTACTTTGGCCAGTTTTAGATAAAATAGATTTTCTCATCTTTAGGTAAATTTTGGAAGAGTAAAAGAAAAGATAGCTTGGAGAAAAATGATCATTACTATCTGAACAAAAGCCAACAGTGAAATTAGCTTTTGTTCAGATAGTAAATGGAGCAGAACAAGACATTACAGCTACAGTCCATTAGAGAGAGTCACCATCTTATTTTATTTCATCTTACAGCAAATTTTATAAGGATTTTTTTTTTGATTGATCCACAACATGAACAACGACATTTACTTGTGAAACCGTAGTTAACATAAAAGCAACTGTATTTTATTTATTTTTTATTTGGGTTTCTGCTAATTTTTTTTCAATTGAATGAAGTGAACACCGAGCATTTTTTTTGTAGCTTTTGATTTTTTTATAATGGGTAGACCTAATTCTGGAGGCTTTGAGTAGAACTACTGAAATATTAGATAGTTAGTGTGTCTTGGGAAACATGTCATTTTATGAAATAGAGATTTTGTCAGAAAGTATCTTTATCAAAACCCAAAATCTTTCCGCATCTTTCAAATGTGGAAAGATTTGGGTTTAAATTCAAGTATTCTGAAGATCATTGTCAAATATTTATATGTCAAATTAGGTCTAAAGCTGTAAATAGTTCATTATTTGAAATCATAATCTACAACAACGTAATTTTAAGAGCTAAATGTTAGAATGATTATGTCAGACCTTAGAGACATGAGACTGGACACAGACTATAAGTTCTGCAATATTTTATTTTGATCCCAGCTCCATATTTGGATTTTCACAGCTGTGGTCTACAGATTCTGGTGATTTTTAGTTTCTGCAATAACTACTTATTTCAGATGTTAAATGAAACTGGTAAAATTTCAAGTTGAAAACAATACTGTCCTCAGTGGTTTAGAATGTAAAATATAATTTTGTAGAAAACTTCAAACTGGACTGATTTTCTTCAGCTGAAAAATTTAACATAGACACGTCTTTATATCCACCTCATGTTTTCTAAAATTTAAACGTTTATGGTTTGGCTGGCTTGAAAAAAAAATGGAAAGAGATAAAGCACAGTCTGCCGAAGTTCTCTGAGTTTAATTTGCTAGGAAGTCATCTCCAGAGATTCAGACATTTGATAAGTGTGACTACAAGGATTTTCAAAGCAGGTGCTAAAATACATTCTGGGTGATTGGATTCCAAGGGAGCAGAGCTAAATAAAGGAGTCAAACTCCGTTAGAATTAACTGGGGCTGCAGCCACATCTGTCTACATTTGCAACCGGTCTACGTTAATGCAAAGCGGTCTCATCAAAGCAGATCTGAGCAAAATTTATTGGCAAAAACCAATAAACCGTACGGTAAGCAGATTTTCCAGTTGTTTTTGATTGTATGTTGTATGTGTGTGTAGGTATATATTGTTTTTGTAATATTTAGTTCTTTTGTTTACAGCATTATGCAAAAACAGCTGACGGTTCCAGTATTTGTGTACATTTGTGATTCTACAGGCGTAAATGCCAAGTGTATTTATGTTAATTAGCATTAAGCATGGAAATGTTCAAGCACGCCAGCTTTCGGTTGGAAGCTTCTGCACTGCCGCAAGATGAAGTCAAATTTAAAATGGCATTATTTATGAAGAGAGATCTGTCTAAATTGGGATTGGTTGATGTGAATGTCAAGTATTTCAAGCTTGTAATTTCAACAACTTTGAACTTACAAGAGTGAGCACTTGTGTGATACAGACGGACGTGGGAGTTGTACACGTTGGCTGAACTTGAGTGCAACTGACATTAAGATTGCTTATCAAAAGCATTCGGTCAGTCTGAGAGCTGTGTGAGGCATCAGAGCGGCATCAACCAGTTGCTCAGCCCACTCACCACATCACTGATTTTCACTTGGATCCTTATTTCTCTGTCAGTCCTCACATACCTTGTTTTTTTTTTTTTTAAGTACCTCAGCGTTGGGCGGAGAGAGTTAAAAGACACTGTTTACTGCAACATTATATACACAGGTCGCACCCTCTGTCTCTCAACAGCCCACAAGGGAATTTTAACTATCTGCTGACATTATTCGGCTGCATGGGTTTTGAGACTTTAAGGTGACCCTAAGTTATGTCACGGCATGTTTGCTACATCCCAGAATTCACTGCTATTTTCTGCAGTGCCCCTTTCTGCTCCATGCTTTAGTGACTGTCACGGTCTACAGCAACCTTCAATGTGGTTGTTATCAATATTGGCCCAAGGAGATTGGCCTTAGATCAGTGGGGCTGAAATGATAAGGAAGTTCTATCCAGGCTATAACCTAATGCTCTAGTACCATTTAACATCACTTAGTAAATGGGGATGTGAGCATTCAGTCCGTTCTAGGATGCTATTTTCTGCATATGTTGAACATTATTTTTGTACCAGACACTCTCAGGTGGTCTCAACTCAACAGAAAAAGTGCACAAATTCATAGAATATATACACATTTATTTATGCTGAAAGCCATGTGGGGACAGTGCTTCATGCATACATTCAAGTCGACACATGCAGCAAATATCTGAATATTTCTGTGCTTTCAGGATGCAGACTGAATACAAATACAAAGAGTCCAGCAAGATCCAGTGTGCTGGTGTTGACAGTGGCAGAATTTGAAATTAAGTGTATCCTCTTAAGCTCGGAAAAGTGTGTAGAACTGTATGAGATTAAATGGTTTAAACAACTGACTTAAATGTTTGTTAATCACAACAATAAAGCGAAAATTAAAAAGTAAACAAAATACAATTATTATAAATCTATTTATATCAAACTAATGATGAAACATTTTAAAAAATGAGTAAATTAAGATAGCCAAACAAAAAGATAGGTCTTATATTTAATGACATGTCCAATAAATTCTGGTGCAGCCTGGCTTAGCTGGAGATCAAATTATGTGTTCCACAGTATCAGATGAATTGAAAAACAATGCTGGAGTGTTGTTGATCGGAGGCAACATATCTTCATGTCCCATTAAAATGTAAGGTAGATAAGCAAGGGGTAATGGAAGAATGTTGGAAAAAAAACTCCTCAAATAACTGGTTAGACACAAGCAGAAATTATACAAGATACAGGAATTTGAGCATTCCTCAAATTTTGATAGTTAAGCAACATACATGAGTGAAACACACAACACTGTCCTGCTTTCCAATGCTGTTGCTGCCTCCAAGCTTCTGTTATACATCTAAGATAGAAATGTCAGAGGCACAGCAGAGTCCATTGATTGCCATACAGCCTTCATGTCTCATTCTTTTCCTTTCATGAATGTTCTGTTGCTTTTGTTTGTGCAGCTCATTGACACAAAACACACACAAATTCAATCATCTGATAGAAAATGGGGCAGGCTTTCTTCATTGCTTTGTCTTTATAGACAAAAAAACAAGCTCTTGTGTATTAGTATGGGGCTAGGGGAGTAGTTTCCTACTTGGCTGATAAATCAGCCATGTTGTTGGCGTCCACTGAGCCACCAGTCTGCCATCTTTTGGACTAATTAAAGCTCCAATTTTAGGGTAGTGCTTATTGGGAATAGCTCATTATTTTCAATTGATAGAAAAACTAATACTGTTTTCAAATGAAGGGTAATTATGTGTTTTTATCTTAGCTTTAATTCTATTTACCAGCTCAAGACATTCACTATCTTGGTACAGGCTCAGCCACAAAAAACAGTTTTGTTAAATTATGTGGCTGAAAAACAAATATTTAACAAAACACCAATGAAAATCATTGCTGTTGCAGTCGTTAAGTAAATGAAACAGAGGTGGCATTAAGAGGCAAGAAAATTGATTCAGGCTTTTGAGTACATGTTCTTCAATCACAGCAAAGAGGCGTCATATGAGCAACTGCTCAAAAACCTTTGAGGTAAAAAGCAGCTAAATTGTGGTGTGCCTGTGCAAACCTATGGGTATTATGACGGAGGAGTACGCGATTGGAATATAGAATTGAAAATGTGCAAAACTAATGACTACAGAAGGCAATTGTCTCTGGAAGAGAAGAAATACCAAACCCCCATGGATGTCTGACCTTTTGTTTGTATCACCATTAAGTAAATTTATATATATTGTGGCTCTGTAAATGCAAACCAACAGAAAATAGCACTGTGTGATGACGCAAACCAAGTATGCGTAAATGCAGTAGGTTCAGAGACAGATTAAATGAGAAAATTAAACATATTCTCTTAGAATTTGCTAACCTTAAAGGGTTTTTTAAGGTGAGTTTTTGGAGAAGTTTTTACCAGTAACAGTTCTTTTTATCAGTAGCAGGCAAAAATCACAGACATTTTGCATAAAAAAATTAAGAAATTTGTAGAGCGGTTAAAACCCCCCAGCTTTTTGCAGTTTTTAACTATATATAAAAATTCTAACTGAAAATGGTCATAGCTGAAGGACATAAGATTATAAGGTAATATGTGGAATAAGAGTCTCACCATATAATAAGCTGGAGTTACTGGTTTCATGGCTAAAAAACACAATAAAATGCTTCAAACAGTCTAATTGCTGTTCTTTAATATAGCAACCAAACAATTAATTTTTATTGCTAAAATAAAATATGGTATAGTACAATAATAAGAATGTTATCTATAACATTTTGTTAAATGTAGTCCACTTAGGGTGGACTTAGAGGATTGACAGCTCACGACCTCCACCAACGCAAGGTCAACATGGTGAAAGTGATGTTCAGCTAAAAAAACAAAAACAAATCATGTCTCTTGTGAAAGTGTAGATAATATTGCTAGTGCTATGTCATTGTATGGCATGGACATAACCATATTTACATTAAATTAACTAAAAACGGCTTGAGCAAGTGATTTGTCCGACTAGCTGCTAGCCTTTTCTTGATGTAGTACAATATCTTCCCACCACAAGCATGAGTATTAATACAGATAAGAACCTCACAGAATGTTACTTAAAAATCTAAACCAAGCTAACTCTTTAAGCATCTTTTGCACCCAGAAAAAAAGGTAGACTAAAGTTTAAAAAAAAAATCCTGTCTCAGCTTATCTTTGTGGTGTGACTTTTCAGAGAACTGATAAGAGAAAGAGCCGGGAGAGGAAACTTATCAAAAAAAGAAACCTGCAACACGCACAACCGCGTGCACACAGAAACAGAGTGAGAAAAAGGTCTGCAACACACTTCACTCAGCCAAACCTTGCTAATATAGACTCAGAGATCCAGTTGGTACTCTGAGTTCACTAGCATGCTGGTGTTCAAAGGCAGAAGCACATAGAAAATGTAAAATATGGGGAAGGAACAAAAAATTGATAAAGGAGATTGAGAGACTGAGGTATAATAAGACATTGCATGTGAATGTCAATGTGTGAGAGGGAGAGACATCAAATATTTCTATCACACGTTTGACTTAATAAATCTATCTTCTGGCTGGAGCAAAGCGAAAAACAATTTAGTAAAGCCAACCTCTCATTACTTATAGTCAATACCCATCTAGCTAATAGTTTCCTTTGTATGACTAACATCAATAATCCTACACCTAATCTGCTGTGATCTTAGAAAGCAGAGCTCTGACAAGCTGAAGGGAATAGGAAGCTAGGCGTCACTGCATAAAAAGTTCCTGTAACCTTTCATTAGGTAATAAACAGAGACAGAAAGCAAAATACAGTGGCAAACAGAGCACACAGTAAAAGAAAAAGGGGATGAAAGAAAGACTAACACACATTGAAATTCAGTGGAAAACAGAAGCTTTTCTAAATCTGGAGCCGCAAGGGGCCTCTTCCTCTTACCCCAGGGAGGAAGAGAAAAAAACGTCACGATACATGAAAACACCAACTGTGGAAAGCAAAGAACTGAGATCAAACTGGGTTAACGTTCTGCTCTTTTGGGGAGAGGGAGAACAAACAGACATTCTAAGCAAATGAGCAGGATCAGTGCTTTGTAGATTCAAAGCAGCAGTAGAGTAAAGACGTCCCAGCAGAACAAGTGTGCCCGATAAAGAGCTTGGTCAATAACGACCAACACTCAAAAAAATGCTCTGGAATTAGTGAAAAAAGGGAAAAAAGGGGGGAAATCTTCTGAAATGCTGATTATGTAGCTCTGTTTAGGATTCAAAATCTGTGCAAGTACAACATGAGTGCAGTTAGTCTTTAATTCATGCCTGAAGATGGAAAGTCACCTTGATTGCCATGTCATAAAAATTTTAAATCAATTTTCTACAGATATGATTGGTCCACTTTGACTTTATTTTCCTATCAAAACACACACACACATGTACACAAATAGAAACACACAGGTAAAGCAAAAGTGTGAATTCTTTAAGACATTTCAAAGATTTGTGGGAAAAATGAATGTCATCTGCTCCTTATGTACTTAAGAATCCACAGTGAAACTCATGAAATACACAAATTCACTGCTCTGGAAAATTCCTGGTTCAGTTTTATCATAAATATTGCCCCCTCATATCCAAAAGCGACATCTATTCAACCTCCCACTGGACTCATGTTGTGTTATGCAAGTTTTGTCTTGTGCTGACATTTAGAAAATGGCAGTGTGCCAGGCCAGTAACTGTGACCGAACTAGATGATTTTTTAAGAGCACAGTTTTGTTTTCCAATATAAAAGTTCACAAATGTAATAGTAGCACTTCTAATAAAGGCCCAAGATTATGCATGAGTTATTTATAACAAATTTGTATTCATTCAACAGGTTAGCAAAAATTGTTGACATTTCAGTGACATTGAAATAAGGAAGAGAAAATTCTTTAATGGCATACTTTTCTCTAAGAGACTGATTTTTTATAAACCTGCTGCTACTGCATCATTCCACAATATAAAAATAATCTAATGTGATTTGACGTATGATATATTTTTACATAACAGTAATGTAAATTTGTTACAGATGTCACAAGGTGCAGTTGAGAGGTGGTGAGAGAGGCGCTGTATACCCAGGTAGAGTGCAGAAAAATGGTGATTTTAATGATAATCCCAAAACCAGGCAGCACAGTCGAGCAAAAGGCAAAGCCCACGAACTGGTAGCAGATTCATGAAGGAACATCAGAGACGCGGAAAAGATGGACTGGTTATATTTTATCCTTCCTCTCAGGTTTATACTGGTGCAAACGTAGACAAATAGACCATGTTAGACAAGGACCCGACAAAGACAGAGACACAGGTGGCATTAAATATACAGAGGGTAATCACAGAATGAAACACACCTGGGAACAATCAGGGGGCAGACAGGACAACACAGAGACTCCACAGAACACAGACAACTACAGAAACACACAGGAAAACATACCTAATCCTGACAACAGAGCTGGAAAGCTGATGGGAGATGAGATAAGATGAACTAACCTGGAGTTGCATGATTTATGTTTTATTACACTTGAGGCATGTTTGTCATTATTTAATTCTAATATTTTTTTTGAACTTATCTGTAGCCAAACTCATTGTACAAAAATTGTACATTGAGAAAAATTCCAAGAAAAAATATATTCAAAGGTAATGGTATTTTATTTACATGTGCTACAAATTTTTAACAGTTATTATATATTCAGCCCCAAGATAATTACTTTTTTACTTTAAATAGTAGGATGATCTTTTATGACAAGTATATATAAATAATAGTATATAAATCAATCAAATTTTATTTGTATAGCACATTTCAGCAAAGTGTGATGATATATATATATATATATATATATATATATATATATAAGGAGAGAGAGCAGACAATTTTTAGCTATTTTAAAACTATTTAAAACCTTGTTATCTCCAGTCAAGTCACTTGTGAGGTTATCTGTTCAGCACAAGGTTTCTTGAAATGGGGTCACACTTAAAACAATGATCCCAAGCAAGACAGCAAATCCACTACATAATTCTAGATAAAGAGTAGCATCAATGGCCTAGTGAAAGAACAAACTGCAACTTGTTTTCTATAAGCTAACAATCTCAAAACTCCACTAAAAGAACAATATAAATATAAAGGGGCAAAAATCTTTGACCATAGTTTTCATCACACATGATGTAGGTGTGTGCACATTTTTATTACAACCTGCATAATTCAATCAATCAGGTCACTGGGTCGTCAAAGATGACACTTTCCTAAAGAAGGAAAGTCCTTCTTCATGTTGGCACAAAACTATTCTCCATGAAAAATCAATATGGAGAGCACTCAAAGCTCTGTCCTATTGATTTTTCATAGACCCAGATCAGTCAATCTATCAGTGCAAGCAAGAGAAAAATCAGAAGTACTAGAGAGGTACCATGGGTGTACATGAGCAGTAAAGTACCACTGAAGAGGAAGTGAGTAAAATGTCCTCTACCCTGTAACTTCAAGGACTCAGCTCAGGAAAATGGAAGCTGTCAGCACCTTCAGACATACAAAAAGAAGATGCCACTCTGCTGCATCAAAACCCCAAACCACAAACCCCTGAGAGACAAATCACCTGACACTCTCACTTATACATCACAGGACAGTAAAAAAACACCTGTGAGAAACCAAACTGACACACTCAAACTTATTCATAACTGTCTTTGTCTTACTGCATGTTACGGTCACTGACCTCTAGGGGCTCTCTTTTTGAGAGAGCTCCATGTTTTTTGTTTCAGTTCTGCCTGATTGCT
>CAEGAF010039910.1:0-17289 GCA_903067075.1 Micropoecilia bifurca | reverse complement strand
ATAGAACTGTGACATTTTCTTGACCTTGTTGAAGATAAAGCAGCACTAACACCATTATTTATCTTCGGCTTGAATGTTATTACTTGAAACTTCAACAGGTCTTTATATGTCCTGTAACTATTAACAAAGATTAATCAAGTTAAGAACATCTCAATTCTTCATTTTCACTCTATGAAAGCAGCTACCTCTAGAAGAACACATTAGATTGATTTTTTTTACTTGGTTGTCTTGTGGTTACAGCATATCTTTCATGCCCATGTAACATTAACTTTAGAAGGAGAAACAATAGAAAAATGGTAGCCTCCCCATCCGTTGAGGCTTAAATATTTATGAAGTAGCTGGTAAATGACTCAAAATCTGAGTGCAAGGAGGAAAATGGGAACCATGAGGAGAGTGAGTAAGGCAAAGATGGGAAGACATTCCTTGTAAACCTGGACTCTGAGGGGGCTCTGGCGCATAATCAATGAAGCGAAATGTGTGTTGTATTTGTGGCATTGAGTCGGCTTCACACAAGCCAATCCTATTTTGACAGCGGAGACAGGTCTGTTGCTATGCTCTCTGAGAAGGACTCCTGCAGCTTGAAGCAGACAGAACTCACACTCAGGGTTCATGTCACACCTCCAGGACGGACTAAACAAAGGGGGAGCAACCGAAATGAGGCAAGGTGCCTCTAAAGCCACCACACATTGAATTGTTTATTGATGATTTGAGCCATTAAACCATTAAAGCAACGTGTTGACACCAGCAGAAATAGACTGCACACTTTCATTTCTGTTTTGACAGAGGTGTGAATGCACTGAGACCTAAGCTGTCTGAAAAAAGGAGGAGGGACACATTAGGACTGAATTTTAACAATTTATTAGCTTTTTTTATTGTTTAAAAATTCAACCAAAACTGAAATCAGTTTTCTAAATTATTATTTGTGCTTGATTTTACAAAAGGAAGCCAAACGCTAAAGAAAATCAAGTGCAGGTGAAATGATAGCTGTGGCATATATTAGTCATGAAATGGTTTCAAATCTTTGCTACTTCTGTGAACAAAAAGTGAGAGGCAGTAACCAGAAATTGAGGAAACATGCAAGAATCTTCCCAGGTTTAGCTGGTCTCAAAATGCCAGCAGAATGTCCAGCCACTTCAAATTTTGAGCTCAAGTGCAATGAGGTTCTAGAGCCAGAAAATGAACCCAGAATACCCTTTCTAATCTCCTTTTGGATTGGTTTAGTGTAGATGCTTTGATATGACCATAAACAGTAAATGCTAGAAAATCCTTCGATGTAGCAGAATTAGAAAAAAATCTACAAAAATTAACTGGCCAAAATTCATCTAAAGTGATGTAAAAGAGTCAGTACCTGTTAACACCAACACTTGATTGCAGTTGGTGCAATAAACATTAGTTGATAGGTTTTGAAAGCAATTACTTTTTTACTTGGGGCATTTTTTGGTTTCAATAACTTTTTCCCTCATAACTGAAATCATCACTTGAAAATTGCATTTTTTTTATTAATTCAGGCTATCTTTGTCTGGAACAACAAAAAAAGATTATAGAAACATGCAAGGTTTGGAATTAAAAAAAAAACTGGAGCAAAAAGCGTGTCAGTGTGATTAGGGTGAAGTGTTTTGATTAAACACTTGTTCTTTGTATTTAGCTCTGTTAAGCATTGTCTATAAAATAAGCCTTCCAGCGTTATTCCTTAGGAAACATGAAGATAAACTAATGCATACATGAACCAACTCACTAAACAGACAAGATGATTATTCCCAAACAAGTCAAAGACTGTCTCCTTGTTGTGTGTTTTTGTGTCTTCTTGTCCAGATGTCGCCTATTAGACATCAGATTAAGGAAAAACTGGTGTTGGATTAGCCAATCCTGAGCCAGAATCATTTTAGATTAGATTATAGTATATGGACATCTGGGTCGCTGCGATGGCTCTGCTCGCATGAAATAACATTAAGTCAGTGTTACGGAGCAAGACAGTACACAGACTGTAATCAGCTGCCAAGCAGAAGGAAGATGACAGCATTAAGACATGGACAGACGAGAAATCCTTCGGTTTTACAACTTCCCAATTACAGAGGACAACAAAAGCTCCGCTGCTGCTCATAGCTGTCGCTATGAAGTCAAAATTACAAGGGAAGACAGGAGGTGTTTGTCTGTGTGTACGTGTCAGACAAACTGAGCTTGTGCAAAGAAGGTGATCAGTACAGAGAGGCCTGCCAGCTAATAATTATGGTTATTTTCTCTTCCTGCTCTCTCTTTGCTCAGCATTTGTGCTCAGGGCTCCTGGCAGATAGATGTGCAGAGATTACACCTTCTAATTGGTGCTAGTGGCTGTGGGACGGAGTGGTTCACTGTAGTTTAATGCTGCGTAGACAGGTTCTTATGCATTGTGGGTTAGTGGTAATGATGATAATGGCTTTTGAATAGTGTGTTTGTTGTGTGGCCGTTAGGTGAACTAAAGCATGTAAATGTACGTGGTCAGCAAAAGGTTCCAAAAAAATAAAGAATAAGTCAGAATTATCATTATCATCATTATTTATGAAAAAGAAAATTAAACAGACCAAATGTGGAGTTCGAAGGAATGTGACAAATGTTTACTGTCATTTGTTATACTTTTAAAAAGAAGATTGAGAACTTTCAATTGATTTACATGCTAATTACGTTTAAGTCAAAAAGATATTTCCTTGGTGTATATTTAAAATTATTGGATCCTTATATGTTGAATGAAAAAAGGACTAACTTTAGTAGAAACAGAACGGAGCAAATCGTACTGTTGCAACATTAAGCAGTGTCCTGCTGTTCAAATATTTATTGTTTGTGATACTTCTCAGATACTTCTCTGTATTTATAGTTTTTGTGTTTTGTTTAATCAGGTCAGATTGTTATTATATTCTGTCCCAGATTTGTTTGTTGTGGGTTACTATACAACTGTAGATTTGCTAATGTTTTCAACTATCTGTCATCTGTCTCTGTTTACTGAGCACTTGGCACATGAACTGTCTCTGTAAACACAAAGTATCTGGTGCACAATGCTGGAAAAAAAATGAATCAGGCTGCTCAAACATCTGACATAAGTAATAAGTTGTTAATATATGGTAATCCTGGAGATGTCGGGGTGATAGGGATGATCCTGGGGAATGCATCACAAACTCATTTGCTCAGTTTCTCTGTCTCACAGTTTTTGGTGAAGTGTAAAAAAAAGTGATCCAAAAATAAAATCTGATGAAGAATTTAAATCTTTGCGCACTTTACAAACGATATTATGATGCACACATGCACGACCATGGCCTCCAGACGAAGATGCGTATGTGTGCGTAATGCTGCTTGTCATCTGTGTGTATAGAATGTATTTGACAGCTGTGCAACTGTATCTATGAAAATATGAGATTCTGGTTGCAATTGTTCCTCTTTTTTTTTTCCTGGGGTCTGTGTCATGTCTGATTAAAGTTAACCCCTGTGAAGCGGCTGGTGCGCCTCTCCTCTGTATCCACCATTCTCTTCTGTTCCTCCTTTTCTTTCCCCCCACCCCTCAGCTCCTGCACCCTTCAATCACTCCATCCCTGTTCTCCTTCCTCCTGGCGCTGTGACAGCACAGGAGAATATGCACCCTCAAGGTCCCACCCTCCCCTTCTGGCTCCCATGGGTGGCGTTTCCTTGGAAACAGTGTCAGAGTTGATTGGGTGGGTGCAGATAGATGGCTGCCCTTTATCGGACTACACCACCACTCCATCAAAAGAAACCAGGGAGAACCTGCTTGCACACACACCCCTGTGTGCTCAGCCTGGATGGAGCGTTCCACCTGACACGCGTGAATATTACCTCGACCCAGGCTGAGGTTGCATGCGTGTGTGTGTGTGTCCTCTTTTTCCTCTGTGTATATTGAATATCTGTGTTGAATACTGCCTCTGTGCACTGCATCTGTGGATGAGTGTGACTGACTGGCAAAATCTCTCAGTGAATTGGACATACAAGGGGAGAAGCTGTCTGCAAGTGTCTTCCCTCCTCCCTGTCCTTGGGAAAAAAACAAAATGGAGACTGTTTTTCTTTTTTTTCCCCCGCTTTTGTCTCCCTCTGCTCAAAATGATGTAGCGAAGAATCTCAGATCCCTCCACAGGTAGCTTTAGAGAAACTGAGCATGACAGACTGTTTTAAATACATGAACTACACCTGCAGATAAACTGCATGGTGAGAGTAATTGGTTGTTAAATTATATGTATTGGAACAATTGCAAATAGTGTTGTGGCCACACATCAGCAATGCAGCACTGATGTTTTGTTTTATCTAAAAATGGACTGATACAAACAAGGCTCAAGGCTGAAAGTGGCAGTAGTAAAGCTCTCTGAGCAGTGCAGTAATCGACTGGACAGACCACTGTCCAGTTTAAATTGATATGAGAATAATTTAATATCCATAAGAATGTTTTGGTTGCATTTGAATGAAGAGATATAGGGGAAATGCATCCCACACTTTCCATCAAGAATTCATAAAACTTAACTAAAGATCAGATTACAAAGCCCTGCATTATCAGCTGAAGGCTAGATTCATGTCAGCTTCTTTTATTTGAATTGGCCTCTGATATTTGGTAAATGTTTTACTATTGTTATTAAATTACAACAAAAGCTAATCCAAGATATGAAATATGTTCTACCCTTTTTTCATAGAATTATTATTCTTTTTTGGACAGAATGTAACCGACTCAACAAAAAATAAAACTGAGCAACACATTTCTAGATTCAGCAGTTCAGACAAGCTTAGACTTTAATGGTGTAGCAAAAGCACACATGTATTCAGTCATCGCCTCAGGCCTTATCTGCTTAGTAACCAGTGGTGATCTATGTAATCAGTGTATGGAAGAAGGTAAAGAAAAAGTTCAGAATATGCAAAGAAATGAAAGTATTCTGGTACTTGTGGATTTAACATGATGTTTCTCTGTGTCTTTCCAATCCTGGATTGCGTTTGTGTTTATATATATATCTGTGCATGTGGTAGTAAAGGTGATACATATTGTTTATGTACATCCAGGGAGTCATGTATGTAATTTGCAGTGAGGATAACAGAGGACTAAAGCAGGATAGTGTATAAGAGTATTAGACAGATGGCATTATTAGTGACATCACTGAATACTGAGCACATGGCTGCAAGCTACTAAAAGGGTCATCATAATATTATCAGAGGAAACCTCAAATGTCTGATAAGGAGTTGATGAAAAAAAAAAGAATCAGCTCCATATTGTCAAAATCACACACTAATTTGGATAACCTCCCCCACAGAGACTTTGTAAATTGATTGAACTGCCACAGAACCTGTACTTTCGACAAATTCTCATCCAATTTCACCTCCTGTTTTCTTTGGCACCAGGGTATCTTTTCCTGGTTGATTTGCATCAATAAACCTCAGTAAGCAAGGCATTGTAATGCCTAATTGGGCGGTAATGAGCTGTCGCATTATGCAGAGTGCTGAGGTTCAAGCTTATTAGTTGCTTGGTTGCCCATAACATTTTCCTGTCTTCCCTCTGCTACTACAGTGTTGCATGATTGTCAATGCAATCTTCCTTTCTGTCTCGCCTCCCGTTCTCTCTTTCTCTCTTCGCTTTATCCTTACACATTTCTCCCCACCCTCTCCTTGGTAGTCTAAAAATAGCATCTTTTTGTCCAGGAGGCCTTGGTCATGTACAGTGAGGCAGCAATCAGCATGGTGGCAATGCACAGGAAGATTCACAATAGCCATCATTCTGCTAATGCTAGCTAATTTTCTCTGAATTACTCAAAGCCCCAGCAAAGGGAACACGAGGTTATAAGCCAGGCTAATTAAAGGTCTTGAAGGTCTTGTCTCTCCTAAGTTGTCAGAAATACCTGACAAATGTTACATTTATTGTACCTGTTCTTTTGTCTAGCAGAGCTGGCACTTTGGTGCAGTGTAGATATGCTGAGTCCAAGATGTCTGGAACTAAGAGACGAACAGCGTTACAGTAAAAAGAGCAGTTTGCTAGATGGTTTACTGCCACCCTTGGGTAAAATGGCCCATGTTTGTATTAAAAAAGGGGGTAAGATTAATTTAAATTAATCAAATAAAGAAAACATTTTCTTACGCCGATAGTTATACTGGGTATTTGTACTGACCAACCTTGTTTTCAAGGCTCAAGCAGTTTCACATTTTCTCCCAAATTCCCCTAGAGCTTCTTGTTTGAGATAAAGAAACTTAACCAGATCAAAAAACTTTGAAAGTACATTTCTCATTATTATTGTTGCATATTTTAATAAAACAACAGATTATGGACATTTGTTCTCTAGATTGCATTTCCTCTTTAATGCATGTATTAGTTTTATTTTTATATATTACCCAAAAAAATTGAGCCTTAATAAAGGTCACTGACTAAAGTTTTCTAGTTTTGGTTTTGCTTTTGTAAAAGTAGCCTGCTATGGTTTAAGAGCTTGACATATATTCACAATATAGTTTTTACTTCTGCACTGAAGTCAGAATAAAGTGTTTGCTGTTCTGTTCATTCGGAGATTTGAAATGTCTGAAAGGAAACTTGTGTCAACAAACATTTCTTCCTGTTTTTCTTCCTCTGATTTAGTTTATTTCTTTGTTCAAAATATTGCCACAAAAATCCAGAAATGCAGTTTTCAGTCAGCTTCAAGGAAAATTAAGCTCCATCTTAAGAAAGAGTTGACACATCCCAGTTATTTTATCATAGAGTATTTTAGTTATAGTACAATTCTGTAATAAAGCAGCTTTAAATTCTCATGTTTTCTTTAAAAACAACATCCACATTTACATGCACATAGTCTTATGAACAGCATTTCTTGGAAATATCTCACATCTTAATTAGAAACACATGACGAGCTAAAATTGTGATCTGGCTGGACAAAGGCACACAGTTTGTTAGTTAGCTGTTTCTCAACCTAAAGGAGCCCTGTCAACAAATGATACAATCTCTAAAAGCTACCCATCTAAAAGGCCTCCCAATTAGCACCGTAAGGACTGTGTTTGTGTGGGTGGAAGGGGTTGGTGGGACTTTGGGAAATATTTTCTTCTTGCAATCTGAACGTATTAAGAAAGAGAAATTTGCCCCAAGGCAGCTGTTGACATTGCGCACAGAGCTGCAGTGTGCTGAGCCTGGGCTCAGTATTGTTTTAATGTATTTATATAACGCCGCTAAATGGCGAGACTTGTTCCACATTCATCTACATAAAGCGGCGCTGTATTGCCTCGGGGCGGGAAAATACGCACCATCACACGTTCACGCTCAGGCAAATAGACACACGCAGATGAGATCGTTAAGCGCAGCCCTCCCGTTGCTACCGCCGACCCAGCAACACACCTCGCGTTCACTAGTGATCCCTCTGCTCACTTGTCACTCGTGATTGCCAAAAAGCAAGGCGCCATATGCCGTTCTTTTTGTAAGCAGGACCACCTCCTGCGTCATCTTAAATACACACTCGCGCACAGACGCTGACACAGACACACACCCACGTTGAGGCTCACTCGCGTGCAGACGAACACGCGTGCACACGCGCACGCACACACACACACACACACACACACACACACACACACACACACACACACACACACACACACACACACACACACGCCACAGACACGATTTTTCAGTCACAGTCAAAGACAACGGCAAACTGCTATTCCCCTCAGCAAACGGCTCTCAGATGATGAAAGTGAGCCTTTTTTTGCCTCTGATTTTTGATGTGCTTCGTGGATGTGATCAGAAAGGCCTCGCATCGCCACTCTTCTCTCTCTGCCTCCCTTTCTCAGCATAATCCTGTCTGTCCCACCTCCCAGTCGAATTGGAGCGCACTTGCACTAGACGAAGAGAAGCGGTTCCCAAGTGGATGCTAATTCTTGATCTTTTTAGTGTGGCTAACAGGTGTTTTCCAGGGAAATATTGTCTCTCCCCTCCAGCTGCAGACTCAACTTTCCTTTCTTCCCTCGCTGTAGATTTTGAACGTCTTTATTTCCAGTTGACAATTCAGTAGGCTTGATCTGTTCACATATGTTGTCAGACTGGAACAGAAGATCCAAAGAAACATCTGGCTGTGAGATCCTGCTGTCATTACCCTTCGCAAGCTGCTGGTTCATCATCATGTCGACTGGCTGACTGACGGCAGTCGCTGATTAACATATTGACTCTAATTAACTGTCTGGCTGGACATCTAAATGACACTCAAGCACAGCCTTACTCACTGGCTAGCCTGCCTAATAACCAACACAGCCACATGCCTGGTTTACTGACTCACTAATTAACTGAGTGACCTACTAAAGTCTTGGCTCTCTCCTGGCTGACTGATTGACCTGCTATCTGCAGACGACCAAGTGACTGTCGCGCTGATTCATCTATCACTGGATATGTTTTCATCACTTTTATGAAGGAAGCCTCGCTCCTCGCATCAGCAGGAACGTCAGAGAGATGGGCCTATTTCCATTTTTTCCCATTAAGTCTGATATGAAAAGTAAAGTGAAGAAATGATGAGATATGAAAATGGTCTGGCACCGGTTGCTCTGCCTCTTTGTTGGTGTGTGTGTGTGTGTGTGTATGCGTGTGTGTTTATTCGAAAATAAGCCTCCGTTCCCTGCAGTCAGTTTCATCTGTATTGACAGAGTTCTGTCTAGCTCTGCTGCATTTGTCTTTAGTGTAGAATCGGTGTAAAAGGGATTTGGAGGCAGTTGCTGATATTTAGCCGAGAGTGATTTACATGTTCAGTTTCTAGCTACTAGTTAGCTTCACGTTGTCTGTTTTATTTCTAAATATTTCCAGTTAATTCCCATGGCCACTTTGTTTCATTTTAGTTGGGTTTGAAAAGTGAACAATGAAAAGAGGCCCAGATAAAGATGCTAGCAGGTGGTCGGGACTGATCAAGTGAGCTAACTAAGTCCGGCTTCCAACATTTAGGCTAAATTTGGACAGGACATAGGGGGCTAATATAATTTATGCAGGACAAAAATTAAGACTGTTTATTGGAAAATTTACATCAAAATGATACTTTATATTTTTTCTTAAAATCTTGTAAACAACCCTCATAGTGTCTCCATTTAGCATAAACTGCTTTGGCCCTGGAGGCTAATACAGACTTCTAATGCCTTAAACAACTCTTACTACAAAAATGAGTTTATCTGAGTGAACCTTGTGAACCCTTGACAGTTCATCATTTTTGCACAGATAACTTGAGTACAAAACTGTTGATTATTTACACAGGAGATGAAGGTATGAAGCAGTGTGCAAGTAATAATGGTCCTATTTAAAATTTACAGAGATTGTTTAAAGCTTTTTGCATCAGAGTAACTCTTAGAAATAAAACTGAAGAAGTGCCAAATGCAAAAATGTTTACATTTAAGTGAAGACCATCGTATTGATTATTACATTTAATTTCAATCAGACAGTCTGGCTAGAAACCCTTAAATTTGTTCTTGCCACATTGTGTCCTTCATCTGTTTCTTACGTAAACAATCAACCTCTGTGCTTCGTGCAAAATCGTCACAATTAACATCACACTACAAGCTTGTGCACAGTAATCAGAAGGATATAAGTTTTTGAGTGTCATGCTTTCGTACACTACAGATTTGCAATATGTTTGTCCAGTTGGACAGACTCAATCTTGCCTTTATCCTCACACCGGATGTGGATCTTCTGTGGCCGAGTCTGTTTCTAGAAGCAGTAGAGAGACCCAAATGGAAGAACAAAAACACACAGAAGTGAGTTTTGCGTTACAGGTTCCCTTTAGGACATGGCTTGTCTATGAGTCTGTGACTATAATCGTGTGTGTAGAGACTCATAAAGCACGGCTGTGGAGGCCATCTGTGACAGCTGCTACATAATCAAATTACTACTGCTTCAATTTGGCTTTGTCTGCGTGGTGGGTCTGTCTACGTGGCCACAGTCACTCAGTCTGATCCTGTTTCCTACTCTGTTCTTCTAATGATGTCGCCAGTGCTGTTGTGCCTGAGCGCCTGTGTGTTGTTAGATGTTTGTGGCTGCAGGTCGGTTCACAGGAGGTATCTGAATCAGAACAGCAGAGCTTAAAAGGAAGCGTAGCGTGTCAGTGTGTCACACAAGCTGTGCTTTTACATCTTCTGCTCCATTTATTGCAGACACAGAGGCCTTCTCATCTTTTCCTTTCATCTTTAATTTTCTACATTCCTCCTCTTGCTCTCCAACTCTTGTAGAATTCCCAAAATCTAATTAATGATGAAAAGGACAATTCTTTCTAAAGCAAAGTCCTTGAAATGTGTTTTCTCTTTCCCCTGAGGCTGTCTTATCACAGATTCAGATTTTACAAAAATTAACCAGGGTATTTTTGAAGTTCTGTCCTTTCAGCATTTGCTGCTGTGGTAGTCAATTGTATTAGTCAGATAAAATACTGAATAATGATGATTTCTGATCTGGATGTGTAGCTGCTTTTTCTTTTTTTTTAGTGTTCTGGGCATCCTGGTTTTTTTTTATAATGCATTATTAAAGGATCATCACTGGTCCAGTTTTATGCCTTTAAGCAGGGTTTGGCTATTAATTTTCTCAAAGGATTACAAGAGCAAAAATGATTCCTGTTGTGGACCAGATCAAAACCTGAGATAAGCGAGTTCTTGATAATAAACCAAGTATATTTTTTACTGCTGGGATTCACTGCACAACTGCAGTCTCAAGATAAGTAAAAAAGGAGAGAAAGAGTCAAAGACAAAAAGAAAACTGGTTTAGAGTTGCAAAGATTACCTGAGATTAAAAAAGAACAGCTAGTAAAGGATTCTTTTCGCCAAATAAGTATTTTATGCCTATTTTTAGATTTCCTGAATAATATGAGAGTGGTAACACAAATTAATAATATATATATTTAGCTTGTGTTGTATGACTCCATGCCCTCCCCCAGACCAGCTATTCGTTTTCGCTCTCAGGACCAACTAATCTGGATTAGTTGACACCAACTACTTTCAACCTTTTAACAAGGCCTCACTTAAAAAAGAATCTTATTAATTCACCTTTCATAACCCGTCATGGTTGCAGAGCATCACAAATCTTCTTCCAGCCCAGTCCCTGCCGCCGTGTGTGACTGTAAATATGCCCTGCTGTCAGAAACTGAACGTGAACCACTGACCTCAGTCAGACTATAATATTTCCAGGCCAGCTGGTTGCCCCTGTGTGTTTACCCCTGTCTCAGTCTCCTGTGTGGGTATTGTGTCTCCCACAAGGGTGTTTTGTCACCACCCAGCTGGTCTTATCAGAGTCTTGCAGAGTTTTATGGGGCTGCAAAGGTCATCCACACCATAGGAAGCAGTAGAAAGAAACTTGTCACAGTGCCCTATCTCTTCAGCCCCAGTCAGACCCCTACAATCTTTGTCTTTGTTTTTTTAATTTTTTAACTGTTTCATTTGTGAAAAGAATCAATAGAGGTCACAGGTAGACAGCATAGCTGAATGACGCTTCATCTTGTTTACTGACATCCTTGAAACACAGAGCAAGCCAAACAAAAAGGAAGGATTGCATAAAATGTCCCCCAACTTTGTCATTATCTTCTCTGCTGCTTATGCCCTTGTGAGGAGCTGGTGCACTCTGCTTCATTACTGTAAGGAGACTATCTTAAGAGAGGAATGGCAGGTTTCCAGTTGGCTCTATCAACTTGTCAATCACCGGAGTCTAATCTTAGCTCTGTCCCTCAGTGCTGCCCATCATTTCCTGGCACAGCAGCAGTGAGCAGATCCAATGTGCCTAATTCCCCTGAAACAGATAAGGACTTTAATGGATGGCCTACTCAATTATGCAACTGTGTTTTGTTGTCTTGCATTTTTCTCACTGAGCCGCTCTACCCTTCTCACCTCTACTCTGTTCAATGTTTTATTTTATTTTTTAAAATTTTTTTGAGAAAAGTATGAGCAAAATTGAGCTGCTGTACACATCCAACACTTCTAACATGAAATACAATTAAAAAACAAAAATGCTTTTTGTGATCACTCAAGCCCATCTGCTCACAAACACATGCTGCACTTGCCCATCATTCCCTACTGTTGTCACAGTAACCATCTCACCTTCCCCTTGCAGTCGTGCCCGAATGAGGCCACTGGGGGACAGCAAGAGGAGCAGGGGAGTGGAAGAGAGAATCAGGCACATTGCAAAGCAGAGATATAACACTGGGAAGATAAGCAGCACACAGGCAGAATCACCATCGCCTTGTATCTGCTTTTTGCACACGAGCTTCGCTCTCCGTCAAACTGCCAGGACCATTCTAGAAACAAAAGTCGCCATCCTGCCAGCCCAACATCTGCTGATTACACTGTCTGCTCCTGATCACGCCACAGTTTGCTGCCTGGGCATTTCCATATAAATCCAATAACATCGTTAACAGATAATTACTCTACGCTACATGGTTTGTGACCGCAAACAGAGATTAAAATTCAATTAAAGGTAAAAGTGTGTGTGGGTGCTGCCAGCTCTGCTTTGCTGAGTGGCTCCTATTAAATTCAATGAATCACGTTCGGCAATTATATCTGATGCACCAGCCTGTAATAAGGCCAAGGCCGGAGAGCAACCAATTTTCAGCACGGAAGTTCAAGACTAGCTAACTTCTTTTGTGAAGAGAGTGAAATCAAACAAATTGAAAAAGAGATTAAAATGTTTATACAGGACTTATGCCAGCGCTTCGGTCACAACAATTTCTGGAGCTTTGCTTGTTTTCGGCCACATTGTCTGTGATTCTGAGGGTCTTTTTTCTTTTCAGTGCACATTAGCATTAAAGCCTGTAAGTGCTCCTGAGTCAGTAAGCTTTTTAACATCTTCTCTACAAGCTTTGTTAGAGAGAAGCCTCTCACACTGGCCACTTAAGCGAGTTAATAAAATAAGGATGAATACACTTTGATATCTCATACTTATAATAAATTCTATTTGTGCAAATTTAAATTATAAATGCAAAAGTGCAACCAGAACTTATCGGAATACGTTTATGCTAATAATCGTAAACACTTTTGTTATCTTTTGAATGTCCTATTTAAATGTCAGAATATAACAGTTTTAAGTAGAAAGCACTGGTGATCAGTGTGTATATGCTTATATTTACCTTCTTGTTTTATGTGCTTGTTTATCTCCTTTTAACAGTCAGATTCAGTGTGTCTAATTTCAGACTCATCATCATTCTCAGCAGGGGGTTGGAATATTTACAGCTTAAAAGCTGGAAGAACAGTAAATGAATTATTTTAACTCCAAAAGACGAATGTGTGCTTTAAATTGTTGTACAAATTTTTTCCTTAAAAAAGATTTGCCAACAGCTTCTGTTACAAAAAATTACGTATTTTCCTTAAAAACGCTACATATAAATAATCTAAGCTTCAGAATTCAATTTTGTGTAAAAATAGAAATGCTTAAGCTTTCATGTGAAAACCGTACCCACAATTGTAAGTGAAATATTGCCATAAGCAACCAGCAATGTTGACCAGTTGTCTGTGATTCCAAGAATGTGCTTTTCACTCTTTATCATTAAGATACAGCAGAATCGTATGACTTGCTTAGAACAAAGAGTCCTGTTTGTAAATTTCTGCAAAGACCAGACCATCTGAGGAGAACCTACCTTTAAAAAAGGGTTTGTTTTGGCATAACTGTCACAATTGGCATCATTTTTTGCACATTGTTGGTAAGATCTTTTGTGGCGTATGTAGACTACAATGAGCTTTCCATTTGACAGGATAGACCATGATCACATCCATCACAAAATCACAGTTGTTTATGATTGTTGTGGCAGTGTATCACTGTTTTGGCTTTAGCATAGTGGAGTGTTTCAACAACAGTGACATCCATGCATCCATGACATGGGCGCATATAATCTGGTCTGACTTGATTGTGGAGAATTTGAAGCATGAAAACAAAAGTGAACTTTTTAGCATGATAACTTTTTTTAGCATGTTAACATAACTTGTTAACTTGGTTCCAAAATTGCTAAAATCTAGAAAAGTGTGATCCCCCAACCTGAAAGCTATGCACACATTTTCACCAAGGGTATGCTAAGCCCTTCAGGCTGGTGGAGCTGGGCAGGGCAGGCGCAGGGGACGGGTGGTTTGTGAGGTTTTTGATTAGATAACATTATAACATGATGTAAAGCTAAAAAAAAGTTTATTTTACATAATACCCCTCGTTAACGCTCCCCCTCATGCTCAGGAGAAGCGCTTCAGATGACCCAGTCAGACAAGGGGGAGCGCGGACACCCAACAAAACTTGTAGAGGTGCACAGAGTGAAAAGCTTTAGGAGTTTGCGTAACTCCATCTTTTAGGACTGCAGGAGAGTTGGTTGCATTTTTTCAACCTGTTCATCGAGTATTTCTACAAGACAAAATAACCCATCTGGTTGCAACTCTATGATGTAGCTATACTATAGAGATACAGTATGAATTTAAACAGCCTTTGAGTTTTATATGAGTTTTATATCTTTCTGCAATCTTTAAGTGATTTTCATACCTCAGCCTCACTCCTTACATGTCTCACTGTCTAATTTATTTTTCTTCCACCTGGATGAGAGGATAATTGTGGAGCTGCATCCAGGCTGATTGGTCTTGACAGATTTATGTTTTCCTGAGGCTTTGAATGCTCTCAAGCACTTTAAGCACTCAAAGTAGAACAAGAGAATCAACCAAATTAATTGCTATATTAGCTGTTTGTTTTTTTCCAGAATGGCCCCCATGGCCAGTTTTAAACCACCTTAACAATAATAAATATGTCTGCTCAGTGACAGCTGCATTAGAATACTTGTTAGTTTCGTTAGGATAAGTGTGATCACAACCACACAAAAATAGATCCAAATGCTCATAGCATTCAGATGCAAAGAAAAAGAGCAAGCCAGAGCAGACAACCAGAATTACATTGACATCTGTTCCTTTATGTACATGTAAAGTCTCCCCAGCTGCTATGTTACTATAAAAACCTTAAAAGGAGTTAATGAGTCCTCTGGGTGTGGAACAGAGTGTCAATTACCCTCTACTGATTCAGAGCTGACTACTTCATATTGAGAAACTCAACTACCAGATGTTAACTGGCAAGCTTTTTGGACTATTAGTGTGAGCAACAGGTTTAGAGGCTTTCTGATAATGGTGAATACGTAAGAGGTATGTATTGATACACAGGACTGGCAACATTTTACCAGATGTATGTATTATTTTCCTGGTTACAGTTAAAGCCCCTTTCCACTAATAGTTACTTTGTTGTTTCAGCTACAATTTACTGAGTGATGGAGAAGAGGTTGTAGGACAAGACAATTACGCTGAGGCAGAAATTCAGCCAATGTAAAAGGTTTAGCACTATTGCTCCACAAAAGTCAATCCAAAGGTTCCACCAACACAGTAGAAACACACAGAGGTGATAATATCTGAACATTTTACTAAGAAAGGAATGCTTAAAGTGGTCTGTTTAATATAAAAGAGGAAATGAAATATGAAGAATTTCAACAAGAATTGTATTAAGAACAAAATTAAATTGGGAAAAAAATGTATTTGAATATTTCTCACTCTTCGGATCCATAGTAAGTGGATTGAGTTGGGTATTTCCTGGGATATTACCTCTTAATATCACAGGTAATATAATACCAGCTTATTTTGTGGGACCTTCGGACAAAAATAAATACTTGCTTAACAGTTAATATTGCAAATTAATTTTGTTACAACAAAATAAGTTTGAGTTTTCATCTTAAAATATTACAATGGAGGCTGCTTTAATTTATGTTAGACTGAGGGTACTGCATGGTTTTGCAGTGATACAGACACAATGTAAAATGAAACACTGGGTTCAGTGCCAGAAACTGACAAAATTTTTTGCAGTTTTATAATGTTTTTGTAACTTTGTCACCTCAGGGTTTCAAACCACATGTGTGAGTTTAGATCATTGTTTTTTCCACCTCTGCAGCATTGAATTGCTGCTCCTGGGCCCAACGCTGCACGTACTAAACACAATGTAGACATCCTCTTTACCAGTGATGAAAGCTGATTACCCTGACACCGTTCCAGCTCTTACAATCCTCACCCTGTCATAGTGTTCGCTCCCAATCAACTCCCCCTGTCAATATTTACTGTCATCTGCCTCTGCTGTTACATCTGCTGTCTTTGCCTCACTCTCGTTTCTCACCATCGGCCTAATTAGTCACATCTCTTGGTTTAATTACATCAAGTAGAAGGAGGTTGCAATCTCAAGTAGATCAAATTAAGCTCTATGCAAATGCTGGAGTGTCTTGCTCCAGGTCTCTGTGGCAACAATGTCTCTATCTCGCTGATTTCTGTTGGGAGGACGCACGTAAGGCTTGTCATCAGCTACTAAATGAAATCTTACTCTGGAAATCACCCCTATTAGGCTGGTTAAGTGGTTGACTGTCTGTTTAAGTTCCCAGAGAGAAGTGAATTTCCACTAAGACTGCGCATGTTAGATAAACAGATACAATCTATGAATAAATCAGGTCTTATTTTGGAAGCCACAAAAGCAAAGTTCTGAATAGTCCTGCGGAAATTTAATATTCTGGATATAATTTGAAATGAAAAAAAATTATGATTTATTCTTTTTTATACATTTGTCAGAAAGTAAATACTATTCAATTGAAACTAAATTAGAAAAATCAGACAATATTTTTAAATTGATGGTTTTCTTTTTTCTTTTTTTTTAAAAGTTAGTTACTTAAGTTAAATGTAATTTCAGATCACTGGAGCAATGCTGACTGACCTCTGTGTCGCTTAGATCCTCCACATTGAGGAACCTCTAATTATGAATTCCTAAAAGCAAACACCCGCGCTGACCTTGTTGTAGGCGTGATGCTCTCATCGGCCTCAACCTTGTGTCCCATCAGTGCCATCAATAAGATTTCAGTCCAGGTATAAACCAGAGTCTCCTAGTGCCTCACCCTGTTCTCAGTTCTTTACCCTCACGCATGTGATAGATGAAGTAACCTTGTGTTGCCATCAGAGACTGTAAAACTAAACCTGGGAAGGACGATTTCAATTATGATAGTTCCTTCCCGCCTTGCACTGCATGTAAAGATGCTTCTTTTTGAATTAAAACAACCTGATCTTATTATTTCCTTTCAGTCCTGCATCTCAGTAATTACCGATTTATTTCTGATAATATGATGTCATGTCAAATTTAGATGTGGATAGATAAAATGAACATGGTTTATTTATTGTGTATGTAGACTAAAGATTCACTGGCTGAAAAAAACAACTTCAACTTTCAGTGGCAAATATTTACTAATGTCCAGATTATGTATAAAGTGCTAATAGTGTTCTTTATGCTAAACCAGATGTTTAATTTCTGATTTAATTCTGGCATTTTAT
>CAEGAF010039900.1:0-17992 GCA_903067075.1 Micropoecilia bifurca | reverse complement strand
TTTTAACCTGAACATCTGAAGGAATCACTCTAAGCCTGATGACCTGGTGAAGCAAGCAGTGAGGGAACAAGGTGACAGTTGGATGTTACGATACTTATGGATGAATATCGATTTTTTTTTTTCTAGGAAAGAAAATATTGATATTATTATACAGCCCTAATATCTAGGAAGTTATTTTTGCAATTTACCTCAGATTAATTTCACTTCCTGCTACAGGGGGAGTGAAATTACCGTAATAACTCAATATTGGCCGGAAAGCGCAACGCCTCCCCTTTCAAAAACCGTTATAATTTTTAACATGGCGCAAAGTCTGGGGGAATTATGGTAATTTATCTGCGTCGTTGCCGAGCCTTTCAGTCTGGCTAAGGAATAACTGACTTAAAACCAGCTTGCTTGTGTTTAAAAGTGCTTGATGTTGTGTTTTCTCTGTTTCAGCGCGATCCCCTGTATTCAGTGCTATGTTTGAGCACGAGATGGAGGAGAGCAAAAAGGTGAGTCTGAACCGCCCCTCCTAAAAAATTAATCTGTTTTGTTCCTTGATGGCTGTAATTTTCCAGTTTTTGAAGGATTGCCTGCCGCTGAACAGCTGCAACACAAAGGTGTTTGCAGAAACTGGATGATGGCGAAACCCAAACGCAATTGTCCCGCTTTCAGTCGGGGGTCGGGACTCATCCCTCACTGTCAGAGACACACAAACGGAGAATTGCTTTTTCTGCCCTTCTGTTGACCAGGAGAGATGAAATTACAGCCGCACTGATTTTTTGTTTGAAGTCAGACCAGCAGAGATGCTTTTAATTTTAAACGTAAATGTATTAATTTGAATAAATTTGAAAATATTTACAATTATATCATATTTACATTGGTTTTCAACAAAGTGGCATAATTTATCTTTGATGCACCTCATAACTTGATTTCTTTACAAAAACAATAAAAGGGCTGACATGTCCCAACGTTTGTTTTAATTGATTTATTGTATATTAGGATAATTAATTGAAGAATTAACAACACATTTTGAAATAAAACAGTTTTTGAATTTAAAAAATACCAGAAAAAGAGAAAAAATGAAAGAAAAACCCCTACAGATTATCTCCTCACAGCCTTTTCTTTATTACGGTGTTCCTGCATGATTTGCTGCAGAAATTACAGGTAAAAACTAAGCAGGTAAAATTTTATTTTTTCTTTTCAAATGTTATTAAAACTGATGAGGAAAAATCTGGAAAAGGATGAAATTTCAAGTGTAAAATGTTTAAAAACTCTGAACACAAGAACAAAAATAACATTTTAAGTGAATGTTTCACAAACTGTTTTTCAAGCATCTGTCATCAGTGAAAAGTAGTAAAAGTCAAGGTTGCATAGCTGTGAAGAAATACCTGTGAAATCCCCTTATTCACTGGAAAAATGAATGTTTTACAGATCACAAGCTGTGTTTTAATAAATCCCATTAATCAACCCTCCTCCGTCAGAATCGCGTGGAGATCAACGACGTGGAGCCAGAAGTTTTCAAGGAGATGATGTGCTTCATTTACACAGACAAGGCTCCCAACCTGGACAAGATGGCCGACGATCTGCTAGCAGCAGCTGATAAGGTAATGCACTCACCTCCTGTTCATTGTAGGTTGGAATGAAGACAATTCAGCAGTTGGTATTTTATTATATTCTGCATTAAGCAGGTATTTATGATTTTCTGCCTGACTATTGTTAAAAATATATTCCATGGGGAAAACATCAGCCCAGCTGTTAGCTGACAATGAGTAGCTTTGGTTTTAGCTGACAAGTTGTCACTATAATGCGCTAAATCTTAATTGTACACATGAAATATGAAAGAAAGAGGGACACAGTGCTTTGCTACTAATTGTCAACACTGTAACAACTAGATATCAAGGCCAGGAAAAAGTTTATTAAAGAAAAAACATATGTAGGGAGAGGGAAGCAGTTCAGCTATGCTAGCTTGACTTTGAAAACCGTAACATGTAGATGTGCTGTGGAATTTGCCGTTTTTTGTTTCATATGATAAACAAAAAAAAAAAGGCCAAAGTCTTTGATGTTGATAATCTGAAAACAAACATTAAGCCTGAAAACATAAAACTGTAATGGACTGAATGTTCGGTTCTTTGAGTGGGAAATGTTTTGAGTGGTTTTTGGTGAATCCTGAAACATAAAGTGGTGATGTTGTCAGTTGCTACGGCAACGTGTCTGCATGTAGTGAAGCAGGCACAAAAAAGATCACGAGTGATTTTGAGTTATTCTTGAACGGTTTTCTGTGTTCGTTTTGTTTCCTTTTGCACTAAACTGATAATAATTCCCAGACCTCCAGGGTTCGTTTTGCTAATGGAGCCGTTTCACCGCCGCAGTGCGTTAATGGATGGGAAACAAAAGAATCAAATTTTTGCCCTCCAATTTTCTGAAATTTTCAAATATAAACAAGAACATGCAGCATTAAAATAAGGGACGTTCAGTTTAAACGCACTTTAAAATTGATTCATAATTCACACGGTTGCACCTCCAGTTCAAGTAGTGCTTCTTTTACCTGAGTAAATTTTTTCAGCTGCTCTTCCTCCTCTTATAACCCGTTATCTCCGTCAGAAGTCAGATTTTAAATGCTGTACACTGAAGCCTCTGTCTCCTTTCAGTACGCTCTGGAGAGACTCAAGGTCATGTGCGAAGACGCTCTGTGCACCAGCCTGTCGGTGGAAAACGCCGCCGAGATCCTCATCCTGGCCGACCTGCACAGCGCCGACCAGCTCAAAACGCAGGCGGTCGACTTCATCAACTAGTGAGTTGACACCCAGGCGGCCGCTCTCCGCCGCGCCTCACAGGTCCGCCGCGTTCGCGTCGCGTCGCCTCCTTCAGTCTCGTTTCTTCCCTCCAGACGCCACCAGGTTTGTCAGAGCTGCTGATTTAATCTGGCACGCGTCTCGGTGAAGTGGCGGGCTGGATGTGATTAAAGCGAGCCGGATGTTCCTGAAGGATCGGGCTGCCCTGACTCCTCGCCGCGCCCCGTTGGCACCTCCTCTGTTGCCGCGGCGACGGGACGTGTGATAAAGATCGATCACGCGTTTCCAGACTTCTGGCTCTCACAGACTTTGTGTAGGAGCCGACGATGGGTCACAAAATGAAACGTAAAAAAGACAAAATATGATGAAGAAACGCACGACCTCTTCCTCAGTACTGAAGGTTTTAGAGGTTTTTACCTCTAAAACTGAAGGTTTTACCTCTAAAAACTGAAGGTTTTACCTCTAAACATTTTCATCGTGAAAATGTTTGTTTTCGGTGAGGATTCACATACGAGTGAAATGATTAATCGCGATTAATCGATTACTGAAATAACTGTGAATTTGTTTAGTAAACGATTACTTGAGAAATGGAGAAATCAGAAAAGAGACACATCAAAGCAAATAAGCCAAAACTGCAAAAAATTAAAATATCTTACATTTAGGATTAAAAAAGAAACATTTGTCTGTAAATATATTCCACCTAAAACTACTCAAGTGACCTTTTCTTTTCAGGTGAACTTTGGGGAGGATATTTATTAAAATATGTTGATTTTCTCTGGAAATGCAATAATGGAAAAACAAATGTTTGATGATGGGAATACTGCGACTTTACTTCCTACTTCCTTTCTTAATTTCTCTTATTTATTTATTTTTTTACATTTTCAATCTGAATTTTGTGTCGAAATTTTTTATTTCTAGATTTTGATTTTTAATAGTTATTGATTTAAAGAAATGATTTAAAAGAAAACATTCAATGTCCTGCCGGATCTCGGTTTATCTCTGGATGTTTTCATTCGCTCCAAAACTATAAATATGAATAAATGGAAAAATGTGGAATTCAGAAAAATAAAACAGATTTGTTGGAGACCTATATCAGTTATCAATATTGATATTGATCGGTTCATCCGTCGTTTTTTTTTGGCATTCAACTGTTTTTTTTAAATTCTCTTATTTATTGATTATTTTCCTTTTTAATTTACATTTTTTACAGAATTGTTTTATTTTCCTGATTTCTTAAGTTACAGAAATCAGGAATCTGGATTTTATTGCAAACGTTTAAGAAGAACAGATTTTTAAAAACGTTTTACTTCTAAGTATGATTATAATAAACGGGACCAACGAAGGTATTTTTCAATTTGAACCGAACGTCCAGCTATGAAAACCATTTTTCCTCCATGTGCCAGGCGGCTTAGTTTGACCTGTGGTGACCTGTGGTGACCTGTGGTGACCTCTGGTGACCTGTGGTGACCTCTGTCTCTCGCCCCTCCAGCCACGCAGCGGAGGTGATGGAAACCGGCGGCTGGAAGTCGATGGTCGCCTCCCATCCGCACCTGGTGGCCGAAGCGTACCGGTCGCTGGCGTCGGCCCAGTGCCCGTTCCTCGGCCCGCCCCGCAAGCGCCTCAAACAGTCCTAAAGGCAACGACACACACCCTCACACACACACACACACACACACACACACACACACGCACAAACAAAAGCTCCCAGACACACAGGGATGACGCCCCCCTGCTGTTACCTACACTACCACCCAGAACCTGCTGTATCCCGTCTTTTTAAAGAAGTAGAAGAAGAAGACGAGGGGATTGTAACGTGGATCTTTTAGTGTTTACAATAAAACCCGTAGCACCTGATCTTCTTCTTGCTCCCCGGTTCTGATGTTGTTCTCCTTTTTCTTTTTTTTTTAGATTTCTTTTAATTTAGATGTTTTTTCTCCCCGTGTATCCGAGGAAGAGCTGAGCGCAAATAAAGTGTCTGTTTTATCGTAAAGCGAATAGCGCGATCCGCCTCTCGGACTCTGAAGGGAGGGATCCGGTTTCAAACCGGACGCCCCGAGAAGAACCAAGGGCTAGTCGAAATCGAAACGTTCCCAGTTAAACGTGGGAGAAAAGAAAAGTTGCACTAACGCCACAGATCAGCCCTCGCCAACCCGTAACCAGCGGCAACCTAGAAATACTGTAGGCAAGCACACAATGGACCCAGCTGGACCACAACAACAACAACAACAACAACAACAACAACAACAAGTTCCCTTTAAGAAAATCTGCCTACAAGTGACTCAAACAAACCGGCGTCCATTTTTCTGTCTTCTACACGCCAGGAACCATAAAGAAATGAAAGCAACGCACAACTAGATGTCGTTGGTATTTCTGGTGACGGCTGAGAACAACGTCTGGAAACGGTTACGGATATTTAAAAAAACCAACGACGGGTTCGATCCGACACGCTGTTTAGTTTTTTCGCTTCCATAGGAAATTTGGCGGATTTATGTTTGTGTTTCAGGACCGAGAGCGTTTTTTTTTCTTTGCAGCATAAAGACTAAAGGGAAATGAGATTACAATGAACACGTTTTAATGTTCAGAATATATCAATTGTAGACAAACAAATAAGCAAAAAGGACGTCCTGAACCACGGAGAATACAGTCATAGTGAAAAGAAAGTACACCCTCTGCCAGTTCCTGGGTTTTAATGTTTAAAGTTCCTGTTTTTAACAGGCTGAGAAATTATTTAAACCAAACCACAGATTCCACCACTATTTATTAAAATGGGAAAAGTTTGGTACAAAAAATTAAGTACACCCCCCAAATATGTACAAAATGGGTAAAACCCTCGAATTTAAGGGGTTGTACTTTGTTTTTCTTTTCTTTTGTTTTTTAACCATGACTGTACATTTGAAGTGTTCATTTCAAACAGTTGGAAAATTGTAACGATAGAAGGAACCGTTGTTTCTTTTCCTGTAGATATTTCTGATTTTGAGAAGTGACACTTAGCTGTTGCCATTTTTTTGTTCCCAGAAAAAAATAAACCACAACTATTTTGTATTGAACGCTGACCTGACGTCGTCTGAGTGTTTTTACGAACAAAACGGTGTAAAATATTCTGATTGTTGCTCATCAGGACTCCTGGCATAGAGCCTGCAAATCCTTAAATGCATTTCAATGTTTTACCAAAGAATTAGGGATGTTCTATGGGATCACATTCCTGCCAAAAACCTTAGGTAGTGCATTACAACAGTTCATTCATTAACAGAGGTCACATTTCCATTTGTTTGCACGGTCCATGAACGCAGCATGGGAAGTGGTAATAAAATGAAGAAGACTATGGAAAACCCTTAGCGCCCTCTTCATCAGACGGTCCAATCCCTCCAGGATTTTGATTGTTTTTGGAATTTCTTTTTCAAAAATGACTAATTTGTGGTTCTGTTTTAGAAATATTTGCATGGAAATTAAGTTTATGTTTAACAGTAAATGTTAATTTCCTGTTGATCAAGGATAATAACCTGACTTGAAATAAGGTGAAGGCAGCAGTGGAGTAGATTTAAGAAGTACTGCCACCTGCTGGTGGGAGTCAGCATCACCTGAATAATGTTTTGGACAATTTTTTGCAAAAAATTTGCAATAAAGTCACAATTATAATTTTATTGCAAAAAATTGGGTTCTTTTTAATTTTTCCAGAATCCCCAAGAAAAATCACAAAAACTGGAGGGATTAATATTTATACAACAACAGAGTAATTTCAGTCAGAGGCTTCATCTGATCTCGCTGTAACACTGACAGCTACAGTAGCTCATTCTACTGTACAATGTTTATATTTAAAAGAAAAATCTTGGATAAAATTAGTTTCACAGTCTGATGTCTTTTTGGGTTAAAAACATTTTCAGTACAATTTACAATTTCTGGATTTTCTATCCACTAGATGAAAAACCAAAAAATTCACCAGAGACAGACACACAGCGGCAGTTTTTGTAAAAGAAATATATATATATATATATATATATATTTTTTTTTTTAGTGAAAGAAACTAATTTGGATTGTTTTTTAATTTTGCCTTATTTTGTATTCGTTATTTGCATTAATTATTTGCGTTCTGAACTATAACATACCAAAATTTCAACATAACTGTCTTATGATGCAATTTTTAAATATTAATCACTTGATGTTTTGATCAGTTACTCCGATTTTGAGTAGACATTTTACCAAATATTTTCGTTCTCTTTTTTTAAATTTCTACTTGAGTAAAAGTTTAAAGATCTAAAACAAAAACACCTCAGATTTTGAACCTGGAACTTGATCTAATCCCACATTAGGTTTGAGAAAATAGTGAAGAAAAATAAAAGCGTTGAACATGCTGAAATAAAATAACATAAAGCTCCTTACTTTGGCGTTTTCTGCGGGGAACTCGAGCAGAAATGTGTCTCTGTAGGCAGGATCTCAGCAGGAAATGTGTCAACTCTGCAACCCTGACTAACTGTTTTCTCACATCCACTGCAGCCTGAGAGTTTCTCTCTTTTTCTTTCTAAAAACCATCATAGAGCTGAGGTGCTAATTGGAGGATTTCCATTGACTTGGGGTGAAAGGTCATTGCGTTTGTTGCTTCACACTTTCTTCTGATTCTGTGTGAATATTGAATTCAGAGCTTTTTGAGCCGACGAGTTTATTCAAAAATGTTCTTTCAGTTTTAGTAAATAGTTACTTTTTCTAAACCTTTTATTTTGGACTAAAAGATAAGATTAACTTATGTATTTAGCATCTCCTTAATCCTTAATAATGCTGAAATATAACAATTAATTTTCCTTTTCTTGCATAAAATTTTAATTTTAATTAAAAACAAATATTTTATTGACTCCCAAAGGAAAATTAAATAACTTTTTTTTTACATAAGACCATGTTGGTTTTAAAGTTTTTTTTCCCCTTTCATTAAATGGAATTAGTGTTAAAAGACAGTTTTTTGCTCTGGTTATCTTTGATATTTAAGGTTGCGCTGAATGTGAGTTGATTTAGTTTCCGTTTGGATCAGACATTATGAACTCTTAATTAAAACCAAAATAACTCTGATTGCAAATATGACTCCAGAGAATTATACACCATTTTCTTGTTGTACACTGAGCAAATGGTAGAAATTTATTTTAAAATCACAAAAAAGACAAATTATTCCAAAAATATCTGTCACCAGACAACTTAAACTGCAAAAATCTGAAAAAAGTGATATTATGAAGGTTATATTTCTACATCTTCAACTTCAGATCATTTTGGTTCCTCTCAGTTTGACCATTTTTGATACATTATTGAAAAATAATACCAACAGGAGACATCACCTAAACATATATTTTACTATGTTTAATAAATCATGTTCTCAAAGCGCGTCGATTGCAGAGTTACATAATCAAAATTAAAAGCAAAAAGTTTATATTTAGTTTGTTATAAGAGGGAAACATATTGATTTCTCAGTTAAATTTTCACCACATTATTCATTCATTTATAATGATCCAAACTAAGCTCAGATAGCAAGCTAAATATTTAGCATTAACCTAAATATTTAGCTCAATTTAGTTAGTAAGCTAAATATTCACTAATATTTACATCTCTCAATATTGCCATCTTTTAGCTTAATATTAAGCTAGTAAGCTAAGTATTTAGCTTACCAGTGAAATATTTGCTCCGAGCTAAATATTATCAAGTTAACAAGCTAAATATGTTATTTGCAAACTGTTTAGTTTAGCTAAATATTTAAATTGGATCTAAATATTTAGCTCAAAACTAAGTATTCGTAAGTTAGCTAGCTAAATATTTAGCTCCCAAGCTATATAGTTAGCTGAAAACTATATATTAAAAAGTTGGCAATCAAAATTTTAGCAAGTTGGCATGCTAAATATGTAGTTTACAAACTATTTAGCTAAATATTTAACTCGCAAGCTATATATTTAATTTATATTTAGGATTTAAGATTTTGTTCCAAACGAAATATTAAAATGTTAACAAGCTAAATCTTTAATTTGGGGCTAAATATCTAGTTAGTAAACTAAATATTGAACTTGTTAAATAAGTATTTAATTTGAAACCTGGACATTTATAAGTGAATGAATAAAATGGTGTGAATATTTTTCCTGCTTATAACAGGCTGAATAATCTAAATTATTGCTGTTAATATTTGACTCGCTTACGGTACAAACAGCATTCCATATATTTTAGGACAAAGTTTTGAACGTCTCAAACTGCATCCTCCTGTCATCCTCCCTTCATCCTCCTCACCTGCCGCCATGTTTACCCTGTGGGCAGGTAGTGGGGGATCTGGGAGCCGTAGTCCGGACAGACTTTCTGGACCAGCCGGTAGTCCGTGCTGTAGAACGACATGTAGACGCAGATGACCTGGAAAGGTTTGGAGCACATCCAGGTGATGTGGCTCTGGGTTTGCTCTTGGTCGCACGTCTTCGACGGGTCGTAGTTGCACAGCATCACCTTCTTGCTGCGTTGGGTTTTCTCGTAGTCCACCCTGCAGTTGAAGGTCTTGGACTCCTTGGGGTGGACAACGCTCTGGCGCTCCAGGTCGAACTCCACCTCCTTCGTGGGCGGGACCAGGCTGACCGACACGTTGCCGACACCCGTGGAGTTGTGACGGAAGTAGACGCCGAGGGAGCCGTTGCCGTGATCCACGATCTTCCCCATTATCAGCAAATTCAGCTTTACGGTTTTGATGTTGGAGTAAAAGTCGCCCCAGCTGAACAACCTCGACAGCTTGGAGAGTCCTTGAACTTTCATGATGGGCTGGAGCTTAATTTTTACCGACGGGTTGGAGTTGGACTTGAGGATTTCCCAAAGCTTCTGCTTCGATAGAGGAACCGAGGGATTGTTGAGGACTTGGGAGTTCTGGATGGCAGTCCTGGATTGAAGGCCCCAGGTTTTCTGGAGATGCTCCTCTTGGTCTCTGGGGTGTTGAGGTGATGATGAATTCCTGAAGGTGAAGTTGCTCTGAATCTCATGTTGACAGAGAACCAGCTAGTTGGGAAATAATGGGAAAATACAAACAATGAGCCTCAGAGGAAGTTTCAAAGAGCATATTGAATTCAAACTTGACTTTTTTAGCAACCTTTTCCAACTACAGTGTCTACCAATGCTGTTCTTTGTAGTTTTGGGTTTTACTTAAAAATTTTGATTGAATTTATAGTGGGAATCCAATTATACAAATATATCATTTGCTTCCCTATCAATACCTGAATAAATATTTCCTGGATACAGAGAAACTACACAGTATTTGTAGCCATGAGAAAACTTCTGACATTATTCTAGCCAGACATTTGAGCTCAGTTTTTTGTCAGATTTGGTAAAGTTAATTTAAACAGGTTAATTATTGGCTAAATATTAAACCAGAAGCTTAATATTAATCCACTTTTCATGTTTTGATACCAAGAAATGCTAAATCAAATACTCATGATTTGTGCTCACAAATTCACAAAATCAATATTTGTATCCAGCCAGTTCTTTTTGACTGCTAGCAGAGGAGGGTAGAGTAGGAGTAATACTACTTCAACAACATATTTTTACTCAAATAAAAGTGAAAAGTAACCACCCAAGAAATGACTCAAGTAAGAGTGAAAAAATATTTTTTAAATCTACTCAAGTACTGAATAACTGATCAAATTATCAATCATTTAATATCTTAAAATCGCATCATTAGATGGACCAAGATATAAAGTTCAGTGGAAATTTTGGTATGTTAAAGATCAAAATGACAATAATCCATATCAATAACGAATATTTAAATCAGAAATTTTTTTTTTTCTAAATCAGTTTATGTCTGTAAAAAACTTATGAAACTTTAACAAACTGCAGCTGTGTGTCTGTCTGGTGAATTTTTGGTTAAAACATGAATGTTTTCCATTCAGTGGGAATCCAGAAATTTTACTCGAGTAGAAATACTTCATAATAAAATTACTCAAATAAAACATACAAGTACATTGTTTCTGTATATTAATCAGCTTGAATTTCTAGTGAAGTTCAATAATTTGCAGTTGGATTTCCTTCATTATTCCATCCATTTTCTCCACAGAGAAAAAAAAATGGGCCAATCATTTCACCTAGTTTCTAGTGTAAATGTCTTAGTACACTTTAAATAAAACACAACTAAAGTAGAAATAACTTTTCACCAAGATAGGAGCTTGTTTTAAGTCAAATTCTTTAATATTGGTCAAAATTTGCTAGATTATTCCACTTATAACAAAAGTATTTTTTGTGTTTAAAGTGAAATAATCTGTAGTAAAACTAGAACCTTTTCGCCAAAATTAAGGAATTATTGACTTAAAACGAGCTCTTTATGTCTTGCTGAAAAGTTACTTGTAAGTTGGCTTTGTCTCAATTCAAGTGTATTAAGGTTTTCACTAGAAACTAGAGTACAAATATCTGGTCTGATTTGTTTCCTTTTTTGCAGTGTCCTGCACTTTGTTCTTATTTAAATGTTATTAGTTGCTCAAGATTTAAATATCTGTAAAAAAGTATCATTAAAAGCTCGAATTTAAAACGACATTCATGCCATTTTCTTTCAGTATATCCTCTACTGAAAACGCACAGCAAAAAATATTTTAAACATAAATTAATCCTCACATTTCTTTCTAGTTTGTGAAAAGAAAAAACAGAGCATTCTCTTCGTTACTTTTCAGCATTTTATGTCTTCATTTACCGCACAGGTTCCCTTCACAGCTGTTTAAATGCGTTAAATTAGACGTTTACTCACCAAATAAAAGCTTCCAGTCAGGAGAATCCAGCGGCAGGACAACGTCTCCATGGCTCCTCATCTACCTGGGCTTCATTCAGGACGAGCCACGCGTAACGTGATCACATCTGGAGCAGGAACCATCGGCGAGCTGCTGCCTCCGACTGAGAGAAGCTGTCAGGTCTGGACGCTTTGCTGCCTCTTCCTCACCTCCTCCTCTTCATCGCTCACACACTTCTGTCTTCAAATCCCCCAAAACGCACAGATTTTACTGTTGGCCTCTTTCAGCTGAATACTGAAACATCCACTGTGTTTGAAATGAATTGATTAAAATTTGAATTAATTTGCATCTTAAATTAAGAGGAAGATTCCGATTAGATGTGGTGAAATTCTGCCATCTTGTGGCCAGAAGAAAGAATGCAATCTGAGCTCGACGAAAACCTATTTAAAGTACAAAATTGGTCAATTAATTAAAAATCACAACTTTATTTGTTGCCATGCTCAGGAATTAATTAAAATTGCAATATTTTAATAAAACAATCAATGCAGTCGGATTTTTGTATTTAAATTTTTTTATGTTTCATGTCCTTTGTTCATTGATGTAAACTAAAGGGTTTGTGGTTGTCTGAGAAAATTGAAACACTGCAATAACACAAAATCCTACTAAGTATTTTTGGTTTTCTTAATATTGATGTAAAAGTTCTAGTTTCACTGTCAGATGTCACTAAAAACATGGGGAAAATACCTCGTTATAAGTGAAACAATCACTTTTTAGTCAATATTAAGGAATTATTTACTTATATCTTGCTGAAAACTTATTTTTAAGTTAGTTTTGTCTTGTTTCAAGAGTTGCAAGATATTTGCATTAAAAACTGGACCAAAAATACTTTGTAAGATTTAGTATTTTTGAAGTAAAGTGCACAAATCCTACAAAAACAGGCCCAAGCCATCACTCCTCCACTGCCTTACGTCACAATGAGTGTGAAGGGTTTGTAAAACGTCTCCGTTTTGTGGCTGTTTTGGTTCATTTTGTTGCTGCTGCATTCGTTTCGGAGTGAGGAACCTTTTTCCTGTCAGCCCTTCTGAACAAGCCGTACTTGTTTATTTCTGATTCTCCTGACGAGAACTTTAAACACAGCAGGCCGTTTTGGTCCCTGATGGATCTCATGCACTGCAAAAACACAACATCTTAACCAAATAGTTTTTAGTGCAAATATTTTAATACACTTGGAATAAGAGAAAACTAACTTACACAGGTGCTGAGGGCAAAAAAGCCTGAAGACATTTCTTTTTAGCAAAACCTTTAGTTCATTTTCTTTAATATTGGTTTATTTATTTATTTTTATCCACTAAAATGCCTCGTTTTGCTTTGTTTTGTTTTTTTTGCCCTTTGAGATTTAAAGATGTAAAGGGCATGAAAAATAAAATCTGTAATAAAAACAATAACTATTATCTATTATTATTATTACAAGTTTCTTAGCAGCTAGTAGCAGCTAGTTTACTAGTTTCACTTTCAGATTATTTCCCTAAAAACATGAGGAAAATGTTTTTAGTGAAATAATCTGCCAACGGACCTAGAATTCGGTTGCTCGGCAACAGGCTGGGCTTGGGAGGTGTTGCTAGGTAACAGCAAAGTTTCAGTTGATTCCAGTGGAACTAGTCGTACCTTTTCATCAAAAATCAATTATCTACTTAAAACCAGCTGGTATATTTTGCTGAAAATTTATTTTTAAATTACTAAGATATTTGCGCCATAAACTAGACAAAACGCCTTGGTAAGATTTAGTGTTTTTTTTTCAATGCTATATTATTTACAGTAAAGGTTTTATTTACATTTATATAGCTTTGTTGTGTTTTTACATAGTAAAGTTACATAATTTAGGAATGACAGAGGTAAAAATGATCCCAGCCCATCTGTCAGTTCAGTCACTCACAGTTTGTCATCTGATAGGATGTTGGAGGTGTTTGTTTTGGCTTTCCAGTCCAAACAATAAGGAGTCCCGGTTCAGCACTGGTCCAACACAAACAAGGAACATTAACGTGATTGCGGCTGTGGCGTTTCTCTGAACTGGAACGTTTTTCCGCGTGTTCATGATTGTACTGTATTTAAAAAAAAACACAATAGAAAAGAAAGTAAGGGTGCCGCCCTTATTCTCAGCCACAATACTGAGATTTCCCGGTTCCCCCAAAGCTGCTGCTCTTACTGAAAATCATTCAGTTTGTAAAGGAAAAGTATCGTTTTATCAACGTTCGTGATTAAACAATTGTTTTGCATCCAAACTGGCTGCTTTGTTTTGAGGATTTACTGCAATCTGACTCCATTTCTTGGTCATTGCAGCCGTTACAGGTTTCACCTGGAAATACTTCTTCCAGCTGACTCACCTTCACCTGGTCGTTCAGGTCAAACTGGATGTTTTCCTGCCAAACAGAAAACACTCTGGGGGAAAAAAGCAAAAGCAAAACAAAAAATAAAAATCAGACAAACCATCAAGATTTAAAAGTTTAAACACATTGAGGTTGCAGGTTTTGGTTTCTATGCTCCTCATGCTGTTGAACCAACTGCATGAAAACCTGATGTTTGCAGAAACTGTTGGATGTTTTTTTGTTTTTTAACAAAAAGGCCAAAACTGCCCTACAATTTCTGTCTCGTCTTTATTTGCCCAATAAAGCTTGAAGGTGAGTCGCTTGGTGTATTAAGGCAGCTGAAAATGTAAGTCAAAAAATCAGTTACATTTACTTGAGTAACTTTTTTAGGAAACAATGTACTCAAGTAAATGTAACTGAATATGTGCCAAAATTTATTTTTGGTAAATAAATGCCAAAAACGTGCACAATTTTGACATAGATCTCAAAAATATAGAAAAAAAACCCATTTTTTTGAGCTATGGATTGTCAAAAATTAGCTGGAAAAATTAGTGGAAATTTTTAGATTAAGCTGAAATTTTCTGAGCTATTAAAGTAGAAAATTTCAGAGATTAGTCTAAAATTTTCAGATTTTTTTCTTGCAAATTTTCTATTTTGATATTCAGAAATTTTCCAGTTAAGAAACAACTTTTCCAGTTAAGAAACAACTCATAATCTCAAAATTTATGAGTTGTTTCTTTCTCAAATTATTCGTTGTTGAAACTCAGAAATGTTGAAGTTTTTCCTAGAAAATGTCTGAGATTCAAATTTTAAAAAGGTTTTCTTGCAAAGTTTCTACTTTCAATACTCAGAAATTTCAACGTTTTTCTAGAACATTTCTGAGATTAATGGCATAAATGTTACATTTTTTTCCATCTTCATTTGCCCTAATAAGCCATCGATTCCTGCATCAAACTTCATTGGAGACACTTGCTAGAGCTTGACCTAGTTTGGGCCAACCTTCTTTTATCTGGTTTAATTATTTCTTTCATAGATTCAGTTAGGCTTAACATTAACATTCCTCAGTCATTAGTCCTTATTATAAATAATTACATCTCTCATTTACTGTAGATTTGTTTCATCACATCAAAAAGGAGAATATCCTGTTCTTCCACACCTGCTCTGTCGAGAACTGGAGTTAACTGGAAAACTGAAGTGCTTATCGTGTTCGGAGAACAAGTTGGAGATTATCTGAGATTTGTGCCAGAAACAATATCATTATACCTTCACCTGCAGCCCACACTGCTGATTCAGTGGATAAATTCATGATTTTTCTATTGGTAGAGAAACTGTAACCACGTAAGAATATAACTAATTCAATGTGTTTTTACTCAAAACTAAAAAGTAGAAATTATTCAAGTACTGAGTAACTGATCAAACTGTCAATCATTTAATATTTAAAAATACATAAGCAGATGGACCAAAGTACAAAGTACTGAAGTAAGAGTATAAATACTTTGTAAAATTACCCAAAAGTACAGAGAAGTAAAAACTATCCTAAAAGTTATTTTTCTAACATGGTTACTCAAGTAAATGAGTAAATGTAACTAGTTACTACTCAACTCTGTTTTTTCCCCAACATGTCTAGATCTCTGTCTTTTTCCATTTGCTACCATTTGATTGGCCGATACCCTGTGCGTGTTAACAACTTGAACAAGTTTATGAAATAAATTGTAAGTTTTATGTTGTTTAAGCATTTTCTGTCGGCTCTACGGTTTGGTTTGATCCTTCTGACCTGATTCTAATTGTTTGGGAACCTGTCCTCTGACATTCTCTGCTCTTAGTGTTAAATTAGGACTGATGCAAACAAAACAAACAAACTAATTAAAGGAAATAGTTAAATTGCCTTTGCATCTGATAGTTGGACTGAATGGCTACATTGGAAAACGAATTACTCTCAATTAGGCCCAAATGCAGAATAATTAGGTGGAGCCAGGATGATTTATTTTTCACCCTGGCAGCAACACATGATGTCTAAACTGCTTATAAAACTTAAGTACAAGTCCAAATATCACAACACTGCAAAAACACAAAATCTTACCAAGTATTTTTGGTCTAGTTTCCAGTGCAAATGTCTTTGTGCACTTTAAATAAGACAAAACCAGCTTGCAAGTATCTTTTCAGGAGCTTGTTTTAAGTAAACAATTCCTTAATTTTAGTGAAAAAATCCTTGTTCTATTGGCAGATGAGTTTACTTTTTACAGTGCAATTTCCCCATGTTACAAGTGAAATAATGTGACAAAAGAATGAGAACTTTTGAGCCAATGTTAAGAAATTATTTCCTTAAAACAAGCTCCGATATTTTACTGAAACGTTATTTGTAAGATAGATTTGTTTTAAAGTTTACTAATAAATTTCCACCAGAAATGAGACAAAAATACTTGGTAATATTTTATATTTTTGCAGTGAATGCACAGAGGACATACTAAATGTTCTGATAGGCCTGATTAATCTCATTCCTTCATGAGGTTTTCGCTCAGTGCGTGTGTGAAGTCAAAGCAGAGCGATGAAGATGTGGGTCGATGTCACGTCAAACTACCGATCCAATGATGAAAGCTGGGCTGACATTGTTATTTTAAGAGCTTATTTAAACACCGTTCACTCTTTATATGTTAAGCTTTTGTTCTTCCCATTAACACATAGTTTCACTTTACAGGAAAACACTACACACCTCCTTCAAATATGTTGAGAGGTGAGCAACAGGAATAAACAAATGTGTGGGTAGGACAACTGGGAATGTCTCACAGCTGGAGGTTTATACAGCCAAACACTGTTGGTGCACGATACAGTAAACTTACATCACATTTATTAAATAAAAAAAAAATAGCCTTTTGGTGATACTTTGGTTGAAAGGCTGTGCAGAAGACCGACATGACACTGAATGAGTCGTCATGAATGTTTATGACTGTTGTGAAGTGTTTGGTAAAGAACGACACTTTTAATGGAGTTTCAATGCAAGTTTTTATGCGACTTTGCATTAAAATTGTCTTTATTTTCTGAATGAAACTTCATGACGACAGTCATAAACATTTATGAAGACTTCTTGGTATTCATCTGTGTCATTTCTGTCTTAGGCACGCCGATTTAAATAAAATGTCACCAATATTTTATTTTTAGATAAGTCTTTTCTTACAGAAAATTGGTGTAATTCATTATAAATGCAAAGCTGTAATACATTTGCATGTTTTTTCTGTTAGAATAATTTTATTTTCTCAGCATTAAAAACAGCAATCTGGTAACTGTATTTGAAAACATTTGCTGTATTTTCCAAGATTTAATAAAATAATTCTGATATTAAGTAGGGACCACACAAAGTCAGGCCACGTGCCGCAAACGGCCCCCAAGCCACACTTTGAGTCACAGCATTCCTGAGCGTATTTTGCACCTGCAGGCAGAATGAAGGTGGAGCAGCAATGATTTAGCGTATTTTACACCCACGGGACATTTGAGTCATTCACACGGCAACATGTTGCAAATATAAATCCAGTGTCAGCTGTTGTGGAGATTTGATCATTTAATAATGACAACAAATCTTTATTAGATAAGATCAGAAGAATAATATTTGTCGTGTTGAAATTCTGGCAGCATCACATTTTCAATGTAAGGAATCTTTGCCGAAAGATTAAACTGCATCATGTAAAGTTCAAACTGCCTTAAAAAGTTCTGCATTATTCAAGGACAAGAATAAAAACTAAATGTCATTCTGATTGATCTAAATCTGATATGTAGCATTTCTTCATGAGATAAAATGCGTCCTCACACTGTGCGTGCAAAGTGAAAGCCGAGAGACGGAGATTTCAATCTGTCACATTAAAGCTCGGCTCCCTCATCTGAAGGTGTGATTGAAAATCACATTGTTATTTTAAGGGATTTGCATTTTCTTCATCTGGTTAACACATACTTTAGCTTTAAAGCTTTAAAGAAAACACTCCCTACTAGGGCTGTGCAATGATATAGATTTTACGATATATATCTATATTTTCTTTCCTAGAAAAAAACATAGATATTCATCCTCAAGTATCGTAACATCCAACTGTCACCTTGTTCCCTCACTGCTTGCTTCACCAGGTCATCAGGCTTAGAGTGATTCCTTCAGATGTTCAGGTTAAAA